>CM076582.1:931032150-931191323 GCA_034641835.2 Pinus albicaulis
TCATTACATTGATCTTGATCTGGGTACACACTGTTGGACTTGATCTTATGCTGCGGACAACCCCAAAAAAAATTCACTGATCATCTCATTGGTGCCCTCTCTATTACATTCATGGATTTATATCTGCAATTTTATTGGTGGGGAAACATATCTTTTCTCATAATCAGCTAGCCATGGCTCTGGTACCGTGTTAATGATTAAGCACAAGCAAGAAACAACAAGAAAATGGTGGAGAAGACTTTATGCCATATTATTACTCTTGTATTGATCTCATGATTTGAATTTATAGTACATCAATTGAAACATTCTAGATCTGGATCTCACTAAAAATTCATCAGTGGATCATGACAACACCTCGTCAAAGATAAGGTTTAAAACTCATATCTATTTGGTGTTGGAATTTGTGATTGTTAGGGACTCACAATCTAATATTCTCTCCCACTAGTGGATCACCTTTTAGTGAATACTAACTGCAACAAAATGCTATGGCTTTCTCTTGGAGTGTACCTCTTACCTCCAATGATAATATTAAAATCTTCTAGTATTGTGGTTGCCTCCTAGATTTTATTTCATCTCCAACAATGAATTTTGTCACTTGGAAATGTCTCCCCACTAGAAAAAATTTCCAGTATTATGGGTGACTTGGTAATGCCTCCCTGCCAACAAAATTCCCGGAAAATTGACTTATTTTCTCTCCTTAAATCTCTTCTTTATCCTTGCAGCTTTTCTCCTAGTTCAATATCTGACCCCAAGCCAGGGTCTAAAGATTTGATTTTTTTCATTACAGATTGCCACCTATCTGATCACATTTCCCATTAACTCCTAGAAAATCTAAGGGTGTCTCCTTGCCCAACTACTGTCCATTAATTTACGCTACCTAATTGAAATGAGAAAATGCCTATGCTACTTACTGATGCTTCTCTTAGCTTGCAGTGCCTATATTTTTTTGTGCAATTAGAATAAAAATCAATTGGATTACTGTTTCTTTTGACCAGATCATGGGATTGATATCTGAGGGAGGCTCCAATTGAAGTAGAAGTATGAGGAGGCATTGGAGAAGGTGTGAAGGATGAACAGAGTCTATTTCCTTTTAACAAGCAAGAAGCTTAATTTCTTTCTTTTTGAAAACAATGGTAATCCATTTGAGTATCTAGGACAAGATCACGATGATGAGAAAGATAAAATTTGATCTTGGGACGTCAGTGTTTATTGAACAATTTTTTCATGGGATAGCAACAAGGAGGGTGAGTGGGGTCTAGGATAGTGGATGATGTGTGAACACGAGTATTGAGAAACCTCCCATAATTTCAATGTGGTTTTGAGGAGAGAGTAGAAACTCAAGGTGGTTTAAAAAAAAAATATTTAGAATTTTTCATGAAAATACTTGCCATTAGATTCTCCTTGTCGATATGTTTCTAGTTACATGTGGCATGCCGAGTGGTTCTTCATGGATTGTGAGATATCCTCATTTGAAGTTGAAAACCCCAGATCATGGGATAAAACCCAATGCATGGTGATGTGGCACCCTGCCAGAGCCCAACACTTATTTAACTCAAGGAAGAAGTGTTATTCCATCTTAGGTGTGGTAAAGATATTTTATAAAAGATCTGAAGTATTACAAGGGGCTTTGATCTTTGTCAAATGTCAATATTCTCTACAAGGGCTAATTCTTAGGTCCTAAGGAATTAAAATTTAAAAATTTAATTAGTAAGAAATATTCCAACGAATAACCTTATGAATCCCTCTCTCAAGCCTTGAAGAACTATATAAATACTATTAATTAATTCTCCTAAAAGCACTTCAATGAACAATCTATTGTGACCATTACTCTAAACTTTGACCCTTGTAAGGTTTAGTGTTGGATCAGGTATGTGGTGCATTGTACAAGCAAGGACTTGGCCCTTCTTAGGGAAATTATTCAAGCATATATGAAGCTCTCTAAAACAACAAATAGAATGGCTCTCCTGACTAGCGAAAGAGCTAAAGGATTCTTGTTTTTGGCATATGTTTTTGGGAAAAAAATTGGACTCTTTTAAGGTTTCATTTCAGGAATTCGTTTGGATCATTTATTACAGGGTTTGGCCTTTTGTTTTATTCTTTACGGTTTGGGTTCCATTCAGATAAATCTCCTCTTGAAGCTATATCGATCCCTTTGTTTTTAATTGTACTATTATTTCATCCTCATCAAAGAATCCACTACAAAAAATCAATAAATTCATGATGATCCCTTTCTCAGATCAACGAAGAAATTGAGGACTTATTTACGCTCCTTTTGAACATCCTTAGACTGTGTTTGGAGACTTTTTAGGGAATCAAACCTAAAGTTTGTTCATATGACCTAATCTGAAATAGCAATTCTTATCTTTGTGACATCAATAACATATCAAAATGAGTCTTGTGACTTGCGAAGGCCATGAGCCCTCCTTTAATACTAACAGTTATGAACATCACTCAACCCTTTAGGATAGTGAACCTTGGGAAAAAAAGTTCTTTGAGTTGTGGCTTAGTAAACAAGGATTTGTTTGGAGTGTTTGTAAGATTTTGAACGAAATTTTAATGCAGTCACCTTCGGCCATACTTAGGGTATCCATATGATCATAATTCAAGCACAAAAACCTTAATCTCATTAACATATGTGTAGTCCCTTAAAGCACCATGTATACAATTATGGTGTAAACATTGACAATAGTTTAACAATGACACTTTGAGGTGTGACCTCACTTAACAAAATTAAATTTGACAACACTTAACAACATTATTCTACCTGTAACAATATGTCCTCTTATTAACATTGATATGGAAACAACATTGATGTTTGATAGTAACTGAGCCTCAGAGATATATTAATGATCATTTTACAGTACATTGGATTTGATCTATGAGACAATAAATTTTAGATGAACAATAGTCATTACAAGGACCTATGATTATAACATGACAATGATGACAATATGGTTGAGATTGTTTCTTTACTATCAAGGTATACTATAATTATGTAGATGAGAATTCAATCATTAGGTTACTGCATTTGATCCTTGAAGTTCACCGATACATAACGAGATTGCAGTGAGAATTATTGTTATATATTGACAATTGTAGGTAAACAAACATCTTATACACTTCTTCTTAATTTTTTAGTACCTTTAGTTCTCATGAGGAGACTGCAAACTTTACTGAGAGAAGGATTAAACAACCTTTCTACTTCAGATCCAGTCTTCCAAATACAATGCTCCATAGTGTCATAATAGGACAAAATAAAATTTCTTGGAACATTTTTCCAATCCATACAAATCGTTTCCCACATGAACTAGTCTCCTTATCAAATATAGCCAAATTTCTTCTATACGAGGTCTAGTAAATTCCTAGAAAATATAGGTCGACTCCAAATTTATAGATATATATTATTGGTTTGTTGGTGAATGATATTAGTATTGAATTAAGTACATAATATAGTATTGAACAACTACTTAGTACCGAATAGTTCATGCAAGGTACTGAGTTATGAAACAGACCTATCACAAGTTATAACTGATATATGCTAGTTGTAACTGTTTGTTGTAACCCAAGACCCGCCCCTAGCTTTTGGGCTACTCTACCACCTAGCCACATGCCCTTCCAATTAAGGGAAATAACATGTTCATGGGTGGGTTGATACTACAACATGATTCTCAAGCCAAATCGATCATTTAGACCCAAGGATATGAAATTTATAGCCATAACTACAGTACTAATACCATGTAAAGCCATTGGACATGATGGGGATTGAACCTAGCACCAGTCCCTAGCTAGTGGGCTGCTTTATAACTGAGCTACATGCCTTTTTGATGATTGGCTACATTATGTGCAGTTTTTGATTGACACTCCCCACATAGAACATATTTTCCTTTCCATCATCCTATTAATTCAAATAGTAAGGGTTCAGTTCCCTTTTTTCTAACAAGTAAACTAAGTTGATTCTACGTTGATCTAAACAAATTTTTTCATGTTTTACTATCCCATAGCTTGAAACTTTTTTTCAAGCACAAAATGAAAAAACACTATCATTGGAAAATAATTGATTGTGTTAGGGCTATCAGGACCTAGGCCATATTCTGGTCATTTTTATAAGATCAATATTCATAGCAATTGGCCTTCCCCCCTTGCTTTATTCCCAAAATTCTTCAAAAATTTTCATGAAATTGAGACTTAGGGACTTGTTGGTTTTACATATTTTTTTCATTTAGTTCAGTTGGATGGCTTTCTATCCGAATCAACCTCGAAAAATTCCTCTAGCATACTTCACCTTCAGGACATGTAGTTATTCGATAATGTTTGGAGGATGTCACACCCACAACTTTAGGCGAGGTTTGGAGAATTGATAGAATTGGCTATTAGAAACTCTATTTTCTCATTGGAACATCAAACTCTATTTTCTCATTTGGACATGATGGGGATTGAACCTACCACCAGTCCCCGGCTAGTGGGCTACTTTATAACTGAGCTACATGCCTTTTTTATTATTGGCTAATTTTTCATGAAATTGAAAGATGTGGGACTTTCTTTTTGGCTTGCATATTCCTGCCCTTCAGTTCATTTGGATGGATTCTTATCCCCCAATAGTTTCTAATGTTTCTTCTTAATGATATCCTCTAGTTTTTTTTATGATTGTGCCTTTTCTATTCAAATTTTTTTGTTTCAATCCCTCTTTTATAGGCCTCTTTCTCTTTTCCGATTCCACAGGGTTACGGTTTTCTATCGCTTGATTCAATGAATATGTTACTAAACCATTGCTACGAAACCCTGCTTCTTCTATCAACTTCACTGGACTGAAGGAAACTTCACAACAAAGTTTAGATCTTACCATTTTGCCTGCTGATGGAGGAAGGGCCTGCAGTAAGAGTAAGGTCTGGCTGTCGGGGAAGGAGAGCGCATTGCGGGGAAAACCTTAACAACGATAAACCTTTGGATGTAGGGGAAGGCGAGGTGTTTTGTTTTTCCGGCGAGAGGCAAGAATGCGAGGTGTTCTGGTTGTCCGACGAGATGCAAGAAGGTGGCAAATGCGTTCCATGAAAGATTAGAAGGCGTTAATAAAAGAAAATTAAGTGAAAGGTTAAGAGTTAATGTATTTTCTAAATAAAATTATTTTTTAAATTATTTATATAATAAAATGTATATAATATTTTCTAATAAAAATAATATTTTAAAATAATTATATAATTAATTAATTTAAAATTTTTAAAGTCCAAAATATTAATAATTAGAATAAAAAAGATCTAAAACCTACAACATCACGATGAATAGCAAGGCTTGAGATCATGATGATGATATGCAGGCAAGGCTAATGATGAAAGATAATGACGAAAGGCAGGGCTTGTTAAAAGTTGATCCCTTCGTATAAGGTATTGTTTCGTCTCTTTTTGGGCTTACTCAACTGATATTAAAGGCCCTTCTATATGGATAGAGTAGCAAACTTCACCAATTGAGATTGACAAGTTCTTTTTCACACCAAAAAAGTACATAGGACACCAAGGGGGTCTCCACAAAGGCCAAAGGGTGAAGCCCAAAGGCCAAATAAGAAGCATTTAACATAAGGTTAAGCCACCAAAGGTCAAATAAGTCAAAGACGATATTGAGGTCAATGAAGGCCAATGGCCCAAAGGTCAAACCAATCGGCCCCCAAATAGTCTTTAAAAGAAGTAAAGGTCCCAAAAGGTTATAATTATCAAACAAGGGAAAAACGAGTCAAAACGAGGGAAAACAAGGGTTTTAATGGGGATCAAAGATCAAAGGTAATAACCGATATTGATCAAAGATAACAACCAAAGGTTGTAGATAAGTAAGGACTGTTAGGACCCCATAATGTACCATTTTGACCATACATTTTGTTATCATACCACTCTTTTTCAATCCAAAGGTATATAATATTCTTCTCTTTACTATATGTTTAACTTGTTTTACATATAATTTTACATTACTTTTATATTTAATCATTAATCGAAGATATATAGTTGCTGAGACAGTTTGAAGACCACACATAATCTATTATGGTTGTCTGAAGACCGCGTTGCTGAAACAGTCAACATGGTACGCAAATCCCATTGCTGAAACAACCCATGATTTGCGATTTTGAAGCAGCATTTCGAGCATGACGGCAACAAGAAAAGACAAGTAAGGAAGCTTTTACACGAGCCACTCTGAAGCCAGTACCATCGTAACCATTGTAACATCATTTTGCTATGGAAGAACAGAAAGGCCCTATTTCATAACAGAAGATCAGATTGGGTTAAAAATAGGATTTCTATAATGTAAATCAATTGTAATAGATGTCTCCTCTTTAAAAAGAGGAGACATCAGCATTAGAGGAGAGTTAGAGACTACGGGAGGTTCATTTCTGAATAGAGAAGGAACGTGACTCTTTTGTAATATGTTGCTTTTGACAGACGAATAAAAGTTTGTTTTGAGCATCTCATTTTAATTCCTTCTTCTAGGGAATCTTGTGAGAAGGAAAGGGCCCGCCTTCTTCACAAAATTAACCCATTTTTCCCTGTAGTTTGTTAATTTTTCTTTTCATTCATGCCTTGATTAAACCCAGTTTACTGAAGTTATTTATGTAGCATCAGAATTCTGTTGTTTATTGCTAAAGCTCTGTTTTCATTACTTGTTGCATTGATTTCATACAATTCATTCTTGAGAAGTTGTGGATTATTTTAATTAGCAATCTTGTTTGTGGAATGAGTGTGTGAAAGCTTGGTAATCAGAAATAGGTGTTGAAGATTCCTACTTGGGGAATAGGGTCCTGTTCTCTATTATAGCATAATTGGTCTTCCTTTTTGTAGATTGATTTCCTTTCCTAGATCATTGTATTTTTAATGTAATCCATGATTCTTTTAATGATAGTCTGCAATAGAAGGATTGTCTTTGTTGTAACTCAACTAGACTTCAGTTTTGTTAAAGCAAGGTGTTATTAGTGTGATTCTTACTACAACATTTCTTTTCTTTTGAGATTGAGCATATGCAGTGTGTGATTGCCTTTGAAATAAACAGACTTCCCTGGGTTGACAATTTATGTAGCACTTGAATTGTTTAAATTGATAAACAATTAAAGTGATCAACATTTTGGTGCCGTTTCTGGGGAAGGAAATTATAGATTTAAAAAGCATTGATGTTTTTATTCCAGATGTGCAGATTGCATGAGAGGACGCGGAACTCATAAGAAAACTAACCATACAGGTGGCAAGGGCAAAGGAAGGGGACGAAGAAAGACTTTTATTGACGAGATTGCATCAAAAGCTAAATCTTCTCAGAGATTAAGCTCTCGAAGGCCAAAGCCTCAACGCTCCCCTCAATCGAATTATGAAACATAAGAAGTTGTGAGCCCTGAGAACGTTGAGGAACCAGCAGCAAGTGTTGAAGAACCAGTAGAAAGTATTGAAGAGCCATTAGAAAGCGTTGAAGAACCAGCAGAGAATGTTGAGGAATCAACAGGAAATGTTGAAAAACCAGTGGAAAACATTGAAGAGCCAGTAGAAAACATTGAGGATCGAGCAAGTGCAGTAGGAGATCAAACAATGGAAGGAAAAAATGAAGGATTCTTCGGCGGAGGACAAGTATATCCTGAAGGAGAGGGAAAAGATGAGAATTCTCTCTCTACCTTAGGATTTCCTATTAGTGATCTCCCTAGAGGAGAAACTCCCATGAAGAATATCCCACTTTCAACCTTACCTAACTTCCATGGTTTATCTTCTGAAGATCCTGACGAATTTCTTATTGAATTTGATATATTATGCAGAAGTTATGACTATGTTACTAATGCCCAGAAGTTGAAGCTGTTTCCAACAACACTAAAATGAAATGCACTAAGGTGGTTCATGAGTCTTGGAGGCCATGTAATCACAACATGGGAACAGATGAAACAGAAATTTCTGCTTAAATATCAAGACTACTTCCAGACAAGAGAAAAGAGGGAGGAATTATTTAAGATGGTACAAAAGGAGGACGAGAATTTGGAGGACTTTGTGGAAAGACTACAGTACAATCTGTAGAGATCCAATCATCCTGATGTAAGTAAGGATATTCTTAAAAATAATATTACTGAAAGGTGTGAGAGATGATTTTTTAGACATGCTAAATATGCTTGGTAAAGGGGATATATCTAAAGAATCATATGATGAAATTGTTGACCTCTGTAAAAGATGTTCAAGAGGAGCTGCAAGGAACATGTCAAACAACAGAGATGCCACATATTCAAGACTTCTGAAATCAGCCAGTGGAGGAACAACAAGAGCTGAAATAGGTAATTTACTCGAAGAATTTAAAACTGAAATGTTAAGTTCTTATTCTTCACAGATTGACACCTTGCAGGTTAAAAAGAAACAAGCCGAAGCAGAAGCAACTTTGGCTGTCTTTTTCCC
Organism: Pinus albicaulis; assembly: GCA_034641835.2. NCBI lineage: Eukaryota > Viridiplantae > Streptophyta > Pinopsida > Pinales > Pinaceae > Pinus > Pinus albicaulis. The sequence continues at coordinate 931,040,541 of CM076582.1, forward strand.
CAAATGCAGAGATAAACACCCACTAAGGGAATGTCCATTGGACAAGATACCAATTTGCACCCTTTGTGAGAAAGATCATGAAACACAACAATGCCTTTCTTTACCAGGAATAAAGGCAACATTGCAACCAACTGAAGAAGAAGCTGAAGCAGTCTATCTACTGACATAGAGAAGGAAATGGCAACCACGAGGACAAGGTATGAACTCTAATATGCCATTTACATCTTCTAATCATTGGAAAAATTATCCTTCTTTTAGTCAAAAAAATTACCCTCCCTTTAACCAAATGCAATACCCACCCTTTAATGAAATGAATTACCCACCCATGCAACAAACAAACCCTCCCTTTGTAGATCCTGAAATGTGGACTCCTTGGCCTCCACAACAACAATCTTACTTTAATCAATGGAATTCAAATTGGAGGGGTCAACGACTCCCATTTCCAAATCAATTTCCTCAATTTCAACAACCACTTCCTCTACCATCAGGTGCTCCACCAAATAATCAAATGAGACCCCAGCTACCTGTACAACCAAATCCTAACCCCAATAATAAAGTTGTGCAAGTTATTGATATTCAGAACCAGCCTACATTTCCTGTTTTCCTTGCACAATGTAATGACATTCATTTACGATCTGGGAAAATAGTTGAACCCATTATTGATGATGTTACCTCTTCCGATTCTGATAAAGAAGAAACTAAGAAACATGATTCACATAAAGAGGTACAACCACCCTCTAATAAGGGTGCTGAAACAGCAGAACCACCATTCCCTAAGCGTTTAGTTTTAACTAGAACGCCTGAGCCACCTACTTTTAATCTTTTAGGGGAATTGCAGAATCTGTATGTTAAAATTCAACTTTTACAGGCACTAAGAGATGTACCAATTTATGCTAGAACTATGAGAAATATTTGTGTTAAGAAACCTAGTAGGAAAGCTAAAGATCCCCTTACAGTTCATGTTATGGGCGATCTATCTGCATTAATGTCTGGTAAAGCCCCTCCAGTTAAATATGGTGATCCTGGCAATCCTACTGTGACAGTCCAAATTGGTAAAACAATAATCCCTCAAGTTCTGGTAGACTTAGGTGCTGCTATAAACATTATGACTCTTGAAAATTCACAATTTTTACAGCTAAAGAACACAATTAGAGATACACCAACCATTCTAGAGTTAGCTGACCGTTCTACAATCAAACCAGAAGGAGTTTTTGAAGACTCAATCATCTCAGTTGAGTCCTGGAATTACCTAACTGACTTTGTGGTGTTACAAACTAAAACAAAGTTGGGGGGACATCCTCTAATTCTGGTAAGGCCTTGGTTAGCCACAGTTGATGCCTTTATTAGCTGCAGATCTGGTCCAATGAAAATTTCCAATGGATATGAAACTAAACAGCTTACTCTCTACCCTCATGCTACACCCATGATTAATGATGAGAATTCTGTATGGATGGACTATGATGATAACGCTATTCAACCTATTTTGACTATCGGACAAGCTTTAAACCTTAAATATACCACTGAGGATGAGGTAATTAATAATTTCATTTGTGAACCCTCTTCCCTGACTTCTGAAGCACATAATAAACTGGCTGCACTTTTGGAATCAAATACCCAGGAAAAGCTTAAATCTGAAGATCTAGCTCAAACGTCAACCAACATCTCTTCTAAAAGCATAACAGTAGAAATCGAACCTGGCAAAACACTGAACATAAATCATGATCTGAAAGTTGCTGAAACACAGCAGTTAATGAAGTTACTGCTTGAAAATAAGGAAGCATTCGCATGGGACTATACAGATATGAAGGGAATCTCCCCTGAATTATGTACTCACCGGATCTATATTAAGGAAGGTTTTCGACCAATCTATCAACCCCAAAGACGAATGAACCCTAATTTAAGAGAAATTGTTAAAGAGGAACTTCAGAAATTGCTTAATGCAGGATTTATATACCCTATATCTGACAGTGAATGGGTTTCCTCATTGGTAATAGTTCCTAAGAAAAATGGGAAATGGAGTGTGTGTAGATTATAGAGCCTTAAATAAAGCCACTCAAAAGGATCACTTTCCTTTACCGTTTATTGATCAGGTGTTGGATAGTTTGTTAGGGAAGAAATTCTTCTCCTTTTTAGATGGATTTAGTGGGTATAACCAAATCAGAATTGCACCCCAAGACCAAGATAAGACCACTTTTACTAGCCCTTGGGGAACTTTTGCCTATAGAGTTCTTCCATTTGGACTATGTAATGCACCAACAACTTTTCAAAGGGCAGTTATAGGAATCTTTTTTGATATGCTGAATGACTCCATGGAAATATTTATGGATGACTTTACCCCTTAGGGTGTGTCTTTTGAAGATGCATTACAGAATCTTGGGAAGGTACTTAAACGTTGTATACAATCTCACCTCTCCTTAAGCACTGAAAAATGTCATATGATGATGAGTGAAGGAGTAGTGATTGGACATTTTATCTCATCTCAAGGAATTCAGGTAGATCCATCCAAAATACAAGTCATTCAGAATCTTCCTATTCCTAAAACACAAACTGATGTGAGAAGTTTCCTAGGACATGCTGGATATTACAGGAGATTTATTAAAAAAATTTCCAAAATAGCTTCTCCTTTATTTGTGATACTTATGAAAAATGATGAATTTAAGTGGACTAATCTTTGTCAGGAGGCCTTTGTATAACTCAAGCATCAGTTATCCATAGCTCCTATTTTGAGAGGACTTGATTGGGCACTTCCCTTTCATATATCTTCTAATGCTTCAGATAATGCAATTGGAGCTATCTTGGGACAAGAGGAAAACCATCTTCCTTATGCTGTCTACTTTATTAGTAAGAATATGACCCCTGCTGAGCTTAATTATACAGTTACCGAAAAGGAATTTTTAGTAGTAATTTGTGCCATTAATAAATTTCGACATTACATTACTGGTTACTCTAATTTTGTCCATACTGATCACTCGACTATTAAGTATTTAATGAACAAGTCTGTCACAAATGCTCGAGTTACCAGATGGTTATTTTTATTACAAGAGTTTGATATTACAATTGTAGATCGACCAGGTAAAGAAAATTTTGTTGCTGATTTCCTTTCACGGTTAAAAACTGATAATAATATTCCAGTAGATGATTCCTTTCCTGATGAGTATTTATTTGCAGTATCTTCTCACTCACCATGGTATGCAGACATTTCCAATTATTTGGTTGCAGGGAAGTTACCATCACACCTATCACATCGAGAGAAAAGAAAAATCATTCAACAAAGTGTTTGGTATAGCTAGATAAGTGGGTGTCTTTTCTACACAGGACTTGATCATGAAATCCAGAGATGCATTAGAGAGGATGAGGTGTATGATATACTAAAAGCTTGTCATGATGGCCCTTGTGGAGGGCATTTTGCTAATAAAAAAATGGCACATAAAACTCTTAGGATGGGTTATTATTGGCCCTCACTCTTTAAGGATGCAAAGAAATATGTTTGGGCTTGTGACAGCTGTCAGAGAATGGGTCAACCTAATCATAGAGATGAAATTCCATTAAACCCCCAAGTAATACTTGAACCTTTTGAAAGATGGGCCTTAAATTTATAGGAACCATTAATCCTCCATCCAACCAAAGAGTTTATATATTAGTCTGCACAAATTATATGACTAAATGGGTGGAGGCCAAAGAACTTCTTAGAGCTAATGAATAATTTGTCCTAGCTTTCCTATTTGAAGAAATCTTTGTTAGATTTGGAATCCCTAGAGAGCTAGTTACAGATGGAGGACCTCCTTTCAATTCTCATGGTTTCAGAGCCACCCTTCAAAAATATCATATTCACCATAGAATGACTACACCATACCACCCCTAAGCCAACGAGCAGGTGGAAAGTACAAATAAAGTAATAGAAGCCATTCTAATCAAAACAGTGAAGGATAACCGGAAGGATTGGTCTCAAAAGCTCCCTGAAGCACTATGGGCTTACAGAACTACCTGGAGAAATACTACAGGATTTTCTCCCTATGAATTGGTTTATGGTAAAAGAATTGTTTTTCTTGTGGAATTTGAAATTAAAACTTTAAGGACTGCTTTAGTTGTTAACCTTGATTTGATTGATGTGCAGACAGCTAGGTTGCAGCAGCTTCTTGAACTGGATGAAAAAATATTAGACGCCATTCATCAGACAACTATCATCCAACAACAAAGAACAAAGTGGCATGATAAAATCATCAAGCACAAGCAGTTCCAAAAAGGTAATTGGGCTTTATTTTATGATTCTCGGTTTGAAAACTTTCAAGGGAAGCTACGTACAAGATGGTTGGGACCCTATGAAGTAGATGATGTTTTTCCCAATGGAACAATAAGGCTCTTAGCAATTGATGATTCTAAAACACCACTACTAGTAAATGGTCATCGACTTCATTTGTACCAGCGCCCTATTTCTAAAGAAGATTTTAAGGCCGCTTGCATGGCAGATGCACATTATCTTTTTCTAGGGGAGTCTTCTGCTCCTCACCGCATTTAATTTTTTTCTGCACTGTATTTTTAGTATTAGATCAGATTTCTTAAACTAATAATCCCTGTCAAGGGTTGGCATGTTACAATTGATTATTTTGCAGATTCTTGATTAAGGAAGGACTTACCAAGGAAGGACAATTTCACCACAAGAAGATCCAAGCTTCATTTTTAGAAGCTTTGCTTCCCTTACTTAAATTCATTTCCCCATATCCCAAGTAACATTTCATCATTCATTTCCCTTCATTCCTTTTTTCCTTTTCATATCATTTTCCCTATTTTTCCCATTTTTCCCATAGCTAAAACACCATTCTTCAGCAAATATTTTCCCTATTCTTCACTGCTGAAATACCATTTCTCAGAAAATATTTTCCCCATTTTCCCACTGCTAAAACATCACTTCTTAGCAACATTCTCCCTATTTTTCCATTGCTGAAACACCACTTTCAGCAGTATTTCATTCATTTTTCCATTGCTGAAACACCATTTCTTTCTCCAAAAAAATGACTATGCAACTTTTTCAGTCCTTCATTTTCACTTCTCTTACTCCTTGTGTGAATACTTTCCATTCACTGCCTTTTTATTATGATCAAGCAGACTCTAATATGATCTCCCTTATGTTTCAAAGAGTTTCTAAAGTTCTTCCATGACTATTGAACTATTATAAACAAGCACTATATTTTTCGAACTACAAACAAAGGTAAATATAAGGTATGTGAATTTTATGTAATACAATTAAACGATAGTTTAAAGAGAATATTTTGTTCATCATGACCACAATCTCTGCACACTCCAAAACATCATTTCACCATAGTTGGGGAGGAATATAGAAATTATACGCCATCATTTCACAGCATGCCAATTACCATCATTCTTCCTACCCATTACTTCGCCTCTTCACCGATACTCCATGTTCTCATTCGCAAAGTTTACTCTATTCGAAGTATAGTAACTTTGCTCGTTGCCTCTGCATTTTACCCAAGCTAGTAACTATGGGAGGAACGGCTATTAGACATGAGCCCGGCTCAATAGCTCTGCTTGAATTGTTCCCAGACGCGTATCAGATTTTTCAGCAGGCAGGTTAGGTAGGATATTTTGAGAGACTTCAAGAGTTCGATCCACAGCAGGTCCTGGAATTTGCACAAAATCTTCAGGAGGACCATTCTACTGTCCAGGGAGTCCTAATTCTGGTTTTAGAGGACGACCTAGCACAAGTTTCAAGTTTTCCGGTCAATGGTACTCGATGGTTTAGTCGGAAGCACATCATTTTAAATGCACAACAGGACTTTCTTCTGCAAGGAGAACACGTCGAGCTTAAAGGCCGGGGTGTGGGACTTCACTCATTGCCTCCTCCTTGGCCGAAAGTTGTTGAATTCGTCAAACATTATCTCACTTGTGAAGGTCGCTATCAAGTAGTCTATCAGCACGACTTTGTCTTAATGAGACATTTACGACATGGTAGACTAATGAAAGTTCCTTACTATTTACTTGGATGTATTAGAAATATGTCATATTATTTTAGACGGGTAAAATTCCCTCTCCTTTCCCTCACCCATCACCGCCTTTGTCAGCTACTGATTCAGAGGGTTTTTTCTCAACAAAACCCTCCTCCAAACAATTTACTTTTACCTCCTGAGCAAGCTGCCGAAATTCCTCAAGAAGCTACTGAGAACCCCCAAGAAATCCCTGAAATTTTCCACGAGAAGAAACCGGAGAATATCCCTGACCCTCCATCAATTCCATCCACAGAACCAGCTAATCCAGCTAATCCAGTTAACCTGTCTTCAAGTCCATCTCACCACTTATCAGAATCATCTGATCCTAACGTCCATATTCCCAGTGATGACTCTCAGGCCGATACACCACCATATTCCTCTATTCGTAAAAGAAAAAGGCGAATTACAACCACCTCTCTGTCCAAAAGACAAACAAGGGTCGTAACTAAAGCAACTAGCAAACTGCTTTTTCTGCCTTCTTACCTAGGAGACGAATGACGACGTCTATTGAATCAGAAACCATTCCTATTACCCTTGATACCGTAGCCATTTTGTTAAAACTCCATTCATCACCATCCTCCCAAACCCTGGAATTATTACCTGTCTCACCCTGTGGCACTGAAACACAAGAACCAGATGCCCAGGGTAATATGACATCATTTTCTACATAACAAGTAGTTGTCCCACAAGAACCAGCTACTCAGTCAGTAGCTGCTCCACAAGAACCAGCTACTCAGTCAGCAGCTGAAACACAAGAACCAGCTTCTGATGTGCAAAAAATAGACATCCAAGATGCTACTCATTCAGTAGTTGCCACAAGGGAACCAACTCTAGCTGAAACACAAGAACTAGCTACAGCTGAAACACAGCAATCAACTCCAGAGAAAGCAACTGATACACAAGGCCTAGTCACCATGGCCTCCCTTTTACAGGAAAATAAGTTTTTAAAATCAGAATTAGAAGCCTATAAGCAAGAATTGGTAATGGCAAGGGAAGCCTTTGACAAGGAGCTAAATTTTTATACCCTGGCCCATACAGCATCCATGGCAGAAAAACATACAGAGAATGATCCATATAAAGAATATATGTGCCATCAATGTGGAAACATCTATCAACAAGCAGGATATAAGATAGTTCAAGTTCCAATACCGGGAGCATCTACCTCTTCTGCAGTCAAAGAAGAATGCCCTACTAGTACACAAGAACCAGTAGGGCCTTCAAAAATTTCAGAAAAAGAAGTCAAGGTACAATTATCCTGCCCTACTGTAACTGATTCTGCTACTCAGACTATACCTCAGCCTACCACTTGCAATGCCCGAACAAAAACTAAACCATGGAAAGAGATGGAAATAATGAACAAGTGGAGGAAACAGTATGCTATTTCCCAAGATAAAACTTTATAGCAGCACAAATTGGTTTGGCAGAATCATATATATTCTAATTGGGAGACCTAGGAACAGACACTCTAGCAATTTAGAGTTTACAAGAAAGAGAATAAAGAACTAAAAGGCAAACTGCTCCTAATGTTTCAACTGGTACAAAAATTATTGGCCACTAGGAAACCATCTCTAAACTATTCTTTATTTCTCTCAGAACACCTTGTTTATTTTCAGTTGAAAGCAGTCAAAGACGGAAGACCCCATGAGGTGCTTATAGCTGAACAGTTTGTGAAAACATTTGTAGAAGCTTCCACCAGTGATTAGCACCTAATATGTGAGTTGTACCTTCACAATGAAGCTATTCCTGAAAACGGACAGATTAATCTCAACCCTCTTGTTGGTGATATTCAGATCAGGGCATTTGCCTCCTTCCTTGCTAATCAGATTACATGGCAAACTGCTTTTCTTGCAACTAGGCACAATGAAGACAACCGCCTTCTTTGGATAAGGCCAGAACCTCAAAACCCTGCCATTTTTGTGGCAGAATATCATCAGTTTTTTCAGAAGCCAAGGATGATTGAGCACATACAACAATTACAGGCTTCAACACTCCATGATTGTCACCAATTCATCAGGGCCAAAGAAATTGTTGCTCTAAGAGAAAACAATATGTTGTGGCAACAATCCTCTAAGGAGAGGCAGGAGTATAATCCTTTTAGCCCTACTAACCTTGAAACTGCATTGTCTAGAGTACCCAACTACATCAGATGTGTTCAGCAATGTGCTGAAAAATGGATAGGGTACCACTTTCACTTTCCTATTTTATGGATACCAGCAGAAGAATATCATGCTCATTATAGGTTGGCTAACAAGGATGAAGCAACAACTTGGCAGAGATTGCAAAATGTGCAAGGATTCAGAGCTTTAACAAATATCACCTTCCATAGCTATTGCCTAAGTAATTTGCATGCTAAAAGCCAGTATCCGGACTCAGACTCAGACTAAAGTTGCCTGAGGACATGCAACCCTTTCAATTGGGGGGGATGTTAGGACCCCATAATGTACCATTTTGACCATACATTTTGTTATCATTCCACTCTTTTTCAGTCCATATTTAAAGCTTACACTATCACTTTCATCCATTTTTCCAAAGGTATATAATATTCTTCTCTTTACTCTATGTTTAACTTGTTTTACATATAATGTTACATTACTTTTATATTTAATCATTAATCGAAGATATATAGTTGCTGAGACATTTTGAAGACCGCAGATAATCTATTATGGCTGTCTGAAGACCGCATTGTTGAAACATTCAACATGGTACGCAAATCCCGAACTTGCTGAAACAACCCGTGATTTGCGATTTTGAAGCAACATTTCGAGCATGACGGCAACAAGAAAAGACAAGTAAGGAAGCTGTTACACGAGCCACTCTGAAGCCAGTACCATCGTAACCATTGTAACAACATTTTTCTATGGAATAACAGAAAGGCCCTATTTCAGAACAGAAGATCAGATTGGGTTAAAAATAGGATTTCTATAATGTAAATCAATTGTAATAGATGTCTCCTCTTTAAAAAGAGGAGACATCAGCATTATAGGAGAGTTAGAGACTACGGGAGGTTCATTTCTGAACAGAGAAGGAACATGACTCTTTTGTAATATGTTTCTTTCGAAAGACGAATAAAATTTTTTTTGAGCATCTCATTTTAATTCCTTCTTCTGGGGAATCTTGTGAGAAGGAAAGGGCCCGCCTTCTTCACAAGATTCACCCATTTGTCCCTGTAGTTTGTTAATTGTTCTTTTCATTCATGCCTTGATTAAACCCAATTTACTGAAGTTATTTATGTAGCATCGGAATTCTGTTGTTTATTGCTAAAGCTCTGTTTTCATTACTTGTTGCATTGATTTCATACAATTCATTCTTGAGAAGTTGTGGATTATTTTAATTAGCAATCTTGTTTATGGAATGAGTGTGTGAAAGCTTGGTAATCAGAAATAGGTGTTGAAGATTCCTACTTGGGGAATAGGGTCTTGTTCTCTGTTATAGCATATTTGGTCTTCCTTTTTGCAGATTGATTTCCTTTCCTGAATCATTGTCTTTTTAATGTAATCCAGGATTCTTTTAATGATAGTCTGCAATAGAAGGATTATCTTTGTTGTAACTCAAGTAGACTTCAGTTTTGTTAAAGCAAGGTGTGATTAGTGTGATTCTTGCTACAACATTTCTTTGCTTTTGAGATTGAGCATATACAGTGTGTGATTGCCTTTGAAATAAACAAAATTCCCTGGGTTGACAATTTATGTAGCACTTGAATTGTTTAAAATGATAAACAATTAAAGTGACCAACAAGGACCTTAAGAGGACAACAATTGTGATTTTAAGGATAAAGTGAATGATTCCCCTATGAGGATGTTATTTCAGCTTCAGTCCCCTGTGATTCCCCTATGATTCAACCCCTGTGAATTCCCCTATGATTCCCCTATGAGGATGCTATTGGGATCAACATACCTTAGGGGTTAGGGGATTTAGGCGCATTTAGGGGTTAAGGGAATAATGAGTTAGTGGTTAAGGGATTAGGGATTCGGGTTGGGGGAACAATGAGTTAGTGGTTAAACGGTTAGGGATTTGGGGGTTAGGGGTTAGGGGATTTAAGCGCATTTAGGGGTTAGAGGAATATTAATTAGTTAGTGGTTAAGGGATTAGGGATTAAGGGCTTAGGGGTTATGGGATTTAGGCGCAGTTAGGGGTTAGGTGAATAATTATTTAGTGGTTAAGGGATTAGGGATTAGGGCTTAGGGGTTATGGGATTAGGCAATTAAGGATTTGAGGGGTTAGGAGGTGAGGGGTTAATGGGTTATGGGTTAATTAGCATTAATGGTTTAGGTGTTTAGGGGTTAAGGGGTTAGGGGTTTAGGTGTTAGTGGTTTAGGGGTTTAAGGGTACAACAAAGATAATGATTATAGGATACAACAACACTATATGGTTTATAGGTTGATTGATATTGACACAGATAGGGTAAGCTTCAATAGTGAAGTTGTTTTTGATGAGGAGGTTGGACCTTTCCAAACTTATCCTAAGTTTTGAATTACTTAGAAGTTGGAAGGGGTTGAGGATTCAGGTGTCAAGCTTCAGGTAGCTGCACTTGAAGAGGGGTGGAAGATTTTGAGCATGATGACTTCCGAACATTATGTAGAAGATCCACGAAGGCAGTACAATGGAGCAAACGGAAAACGGGCCACACGAATGTGCACAAGGCACTTGTGCGGTCACAACTTAGAAAATTTGATACAGCCACCCTCAAACGAAACAACCCGACCCACACGCTTTTGGGCAGGCGCCCTCACACAGTGCAACACGACGTGCATGACCAAACGAAGGAACAAGGGAGAAAATGACAAACGGGTCGCACGAACGTGCAAAAGGCACCCGTGCGGTCACAACTTAGCAAATTTGATACGGTCGCCCTCAAACGAAATGACCTGACCCAACCTGAACGCGTTTGGACGGGCGCCCTCACACGGCGCGCCCGACCGAACAAAGGCACAAGGGATAAAACGACAAACGAGCCTCACGAACGTGCACAAGGCACCCTTGTGGTCAGTACAACTTAGTAACTTTGATACAAACACCCTCAAACGAAACGACCCGACCCGAACGCGTTTGGGCAGGCGCCCTCACACGGTGCGACACGGCCAGAGTGACCGAACGAAGGCACAAGGGAGAAACCGGAAAACAGGCTGCACGAATGTGCACAGGGCACCCGTGCGATCACAATACTCTTAAAGGTACATGTATTAGGGACTACATTGATGTATGTGACAGATTTGGTGGATGCATACGTGAAGCCTTAGTTAATGTTCATCCTAGTGAAGTAGAGTTATATAATGTTGGCCTGGGAAAGGGTATGTAAGCTATAACTATAATTTTTTCATATTGTTTTTATTATGTCGAGTCTAATTTATTTTAGAATTTTTTCTTACCTATGCCATTTTGATGTGGACAAGAGGTACTTAAGGAGTGTTTGAAAAGTAATAACGAAATTTAATATTAGATTATGATTGAAAATTTATGCATTAATATTGGTATAAATGGTAATAATGGGGATGTGGACATAAAATTGTACTGTCTTGTGCAACTTGAGGCAAAATAATAATATTCTTTGTTCCCCATAAGGGACAGAAATCGAGTGTTGGAACACAAAATTAGATACAAAGTGTGATTTGATACCACAAATAAGGAGCCAAAAGAGCTTGGAAATAGAGGGGGAGAGGTTTGAGCTATGGGATCGCCTACAGTACAAGGATGAGACCCAAAATTTATCAGAACATGGAAAGAGATAAGCTGGAAGAAAGGGAGGGAGTTGTCCAACTAAGAAAAAAGGCAGATCAATAGAACTAAGGGTACCAAATAAGTTAGTATTTATGCAGGGGAAATTGTGCGTATGAAATTTGTGCAAGACTTGGGATGCATGAAGCTACACCAGTGATGGTGCACTCAACACAGTAACACCTATTTCCATGGAAAAGGTTGCAGGATGCGCACAGGGTGGTGAAGAAGCTTGAAATTCAAATATCAGAAATTCAACACCCACTGGAAAAAATTCCAACTTGACTTCTTGAGATTTACGAAAATCCATTGACAACCTGGAGGGGAAATATTCCCAACTTCTTACTGCATAGGAGGAAACTGAGCCAAGAAAAGACAAGAGAATTCCCCATGTTTTCGCTTTGAATGAGATGAGCGAGACAACGTTCACAACACCAAGCAAGAGACACATAAGATTGAAAGAATTCTTAGCATCGATGGAGTTTACAAAGGTGTGGAGAGCCCACCAACTTATAGCAGAAGGGTTGTCTTGACTCTCAAGGGCACATGACCCTTGAACTGATACTTTATGCCTTATCATATTAACACCAACCATGAATTCCACCTTAAGACTAGTGAACTCCCATGCCCGAGGGATCGAATCAACTACGAAATTCATTAACTCTCCCCACCCTGTATCCATCGACAATGAACTTGGTATGAAGGAAAAGGAGGGAATTAAGGGTTTTCCAACTTCATAAGACTCCACCTGTCATGAGGGGTAAATGGGCATGTGGCAAACACCCCCACAAACCACCACCTCAACCTTAATGACAAGATCCTGACGCCAAATGTTATGCGTTGTGATGCGAATATATGCATATATAGGAGGAGACAGGGGGGGCATAGAAAGGAGGGTTGTGGAAATATTCAAAAAATAATTCTCATGATGCATATATCCAACTAGAAAAACAAGAGAGAGGGACAATTATATTGAGTGGAATTATTCATGGAATATCTTTCCAACCTGACATGTCATTGATTGACTCATACTAACCAGCTTCCTTCAAGAAGGAAGGCTTGATTCATTTGTGTATCCGCCTCATTGTTTTGGCTTCTTAAAATGTGGTAATAAGCCTTTTGAGAGAATGATTTTAGGGTACTTATATTGATTTTTCTAAGGAGGAGGGATAAATTGTTGTTCTTTAGGAGAAAACCTTTTTGAAGGTGTTGAATAGTGATAGGGGAATCCCCCAAGATCACTAACTTAGAGACATCTCGATCATTAGCCAATTGGAGACCTGGAAGAAGCCCATACATTTATGTGAGATTGTTCATTCTTTGGATCACTAGCCCCCATAAGTACTTTATTTTTCATATTCCATCGGGATTTAGGAGAATCTCAAATTTGCTCCAAACCATTGCAATATATATATATATATATATATATATATATATATATATATATATATATTCATATTTAATCCAAACCTAATTATTATATAATTCCACACATTATATTATATTTTAACCCAAAGTTCCAAGGTTTAAATTAATGACAAATCATATTCCATGGCATATGTCAAAACATATGGTAAGGTTTGGCTACCGACGCATATTTTAGAAGTGTTTCTGACATTATGTCCCACAAACGCCGCTCTTCCAACGAATAGTTTAGAATGTCACATTTCTGACAACATTCATAAACGTCGCAAAAGCGACGATGTCCCTAAACGTCAGTATAGCGATGGTTGGTGGCGGGATTTGAAAAATTGATAAAATTTGGGGAAATTTCCAACAATGCGACAAAAGTGTCAGAACTAAAGTGTCGAAATTTCCGCCAAATGTACTAGTGAGGAGATTCTCTTCTTCCAGTGAAGTGTTGGGTAGCAATTCAACAGCCAACTTGAGTGAAGTTATCTCACACTCAATCAGAAGGGTAGCTTCCAGACCGTAAATAAGCTAAAATGGAGTTAATCCGGTTGCATCCTTAACTGAGGTTCAGTATGCCTAAAGAGTCAAAAATAACATGAAATGCCAGTTTGATTTTTGCATCCCAATCGTACGTTGAAGCATGGTGACAAGAAATTTATTCACAGCTTCAACCTGGCCATTGGCCTGAGGATAGTAGGGCATTGAGCTGTCGTGACGCAAGCCCAACTTGGAAGTCAACTCCGCCAACATATAATGCCAAAAATGGGAACAATGATCGGTAACGATGGCTTGAGGGACACCAAACCTAGAAATGATGTGATTGAATAGGAACTGAGATGTTGTCTTACCGTCAGCCATAAGTGTAGGCATTTCTTCGGCCCATTTGGTGAAGTAGTCAATGGCTACGATGATATAAGCATTCCCCCCGCCCGAGTGAGGGTTACACGTCATAAAATTGATGCCCCACTTCGTAAAGGGACCAACGGTACTGACAGGGTGGAGATGGGAAGGTGTTGCGCGCATCTTGCGCTGATAGATCTAGCAGTTATGACATTTACAAACAGCGACAATGCAGTCCTTGAAGATAGTGGGCCAGAAATACCCAGCGCAAAGAATTTTCTATGCAGTAGCATAACCAAACATGTGACCACCACTGTGACAGTCATTCAGGGCTTTCTCAGCCTCCTCGAGAGTCAAACATCGGTGGAGAATGGAATCAACTCCGATGCGGTAGAGTGTATCTCCAACTATACGATAGGGTTGCGATTGATGGCGGATGCATCGACGAGCATCCTTCGTCAACTGAGATCTAAAGGTAGAAGTCTGAATATATACAATGATATCACCGTACCAAGGATCGAGGGTGTTGATTAGAAAAATCGTATCATCTGGAATGCGTTCCTCGGAACCAGATAGAGCGGAGTCGGAAGGGAGAGAGCAGATAATATCGGAAAAGACTAACAAATTCTTCAATTTGGCAGTGGTGAACTCCAAATCGAACTCTTGGAGGATGAAAATCCACTTCGAGTACTTGCTCCCCAGCAATTGACGAGACAATATGTAGGTCATAGGGTTGCAGTCAAAAATCATAGTCACCATACGCAACAATATGTAGTGACGAAAACGTTGAACTGCTTGAACAACAACCAACGCTGATTTCTTGACATGTGCATATCGCGTTTCAGTATCGAGAAGGTTACGAGATATATAGTTAATGCATGTTCGTCACCAGCATCATCATATTGTACCAAAACCATGGCAATCGTGCTGAAAGTGGTGGCCAAATAGAGGGAATAATCGTGATGGTAATTCAAAGGATGCAATAAAGGAGTGTTGAAAATCAAAGTCTTCAATGCATCAAAAGACTTCTGTGCGATTTCATCCTAGAGGAATGGGACACCCTGCTTTAGTAATCGCGTGAATCCTTTAGCCACTTCAGCATAGTTAGGTATAAAACGACGTAAGAAGTTAGCCTTCCCCTGCAGACTCTGCAGCTGATGTAATGAGGATGGAGAGGGGAGATTAATGAAAGGCTCAAATTTGAGCGGATCAAGGCGAATTCCATCTTTGGAAACGATAAACCCTAAGAGTCTACCGAAATCGACGCAGAAGACGCAATTATGCGGATTCAGCCAGATGTTATAGTGTCGACATCGAAGAAAAATCTAATGGAGATGATCAGGATGGTATTTACGCTTAGATGAATAAACAGAAAGGTTGTCTAGATAAGGTTGAACGATGTGTTTAATATCGTGGAAGGCATACGACATCGCTGGCTAAAATGTAGCCCCAACATTTTTCAGACTGAAAGGGAGATTTTTGTATGCGAAAGTACCCCAGGGAAAGATAAAGGCAGTCTTATGTTGATTGGTCGGGAGAATGTTAATCTGGTTGTAACCAGAAAATTCGTCCATAAGGGAAAAAATCTCACTCCCAGCGCAGTCATCAATGATTTGATCAATAAAGGGAGTAGGATAATTATCCTTAGGGCAAGCCTGGTTAATGTCATGATAATCAACACTGACCCGAATGGTGCCCTGTTTCTTATCTACAGGGACGATATTGGACACCCATTCTGTCAAGGGAATCGGATATATAAAACCATCTTTGAGAAGTTTTTCAACTTCACCCTTAATAGTGGCAGCCTTTCTAGGGTGCACAGGACGAAGTCGCTGATGAACAGGCTTCGCACCAAGATATGTCGGAATCTCATGCACCACTATACTGGGATCAATTCCGGTAATCTCTTTGTAATACCATGCAAATACATTGCGGAAATCACAGAAAAGGCTAGTGTAAACCTGGACTTCATCTGAAGAACATGTGACCCCAATATGGATGTTCTCAACAATTCCCGGTTTCACAGAAATGTCGATAGGCATCGTTTGTGTGATATTACTCAAGTTACCCTCTATAAAAAATTTGTGCGTCAGAATAGGAATTTGAAGCGGAGGAGAAGGAACCTAAGAAGCAAACCTCTCAAGACACATATACACGGCCCCGAGGCCAAGCATGAACGAGGAACGATGATGACTATCATCCCATGGAGGATCCTCGAGAGACATAGTTTCCATGATGGCTTCATTGGAGGGAAATATATCTTTCAAGGGATCGGGCGAATCCGAATCGCCGAGCCAAGGGGATTGAGAATAAGTGTCGAGAGACATACCCAAAGGAGCATGATCAGGAGGCAGAGGCTCCGAAGCCGAAATAATTTCACAATAGTCAATCTCGATCGGACTTAACAACATTGAATCTCCAAAAGAATCGATTTGCTCAGGCGAAGGCATGGTCCACGGGTCGTCAGACCGAGAGATCATATTAATCTGAAAAATGTTGGGTGGAGGAAGAGGAAAAATACCCATGACAGCAAGATATTTGAAAAGACCCATCCCTACGCTCTCGTAAGGTGCAGGAATTTGATCCACGTACGGAACGTTGTTCTCAGAAGAAGAAGTGAAGAATGAAAACAGATCAATAGTAACGATCTTTCCTTCGTGCGGAAATTTCAAAACACGAAAGAGAGTGGATGGAATGCATAGCATGGCATGAGTCCAACTACGACCGAGGAGAAGATTGTAATTGATCTTGGCGTCAACTACTTCAACCTCGACATTGATCGTCTTCCGTTCTATAGTAATCGGTAAACTAGCGAGAACACCAAGAGGTTTAGATTCGCTTCCATGAAACGCTTCAAGAGAATTTGGAGATGAATTCAAAGCTGGAGAACCAATGGCTTTCCAGCAAGCAGATGACATGACACACGTAGACGCACCCTTGTCCACAACTGCTCGATGGATATTCAGTCCATTAATGCCAACTTGAATGATGAGCACAAGATAGTGCGGGAGACGTGGGACGAAATTCTCCAAGTCGAAACTGATAAGGCTTGAATCAGCAATATCAACCCCGTCGATCGCAGATAGCAAAGCCTTTTTTTGAGACAGAAAACTTTGAAGTACTTCTAATGCAAACATTGCAGATGGCGCCTGAGCCAAATCCTCAATAATATTGTAATGTTGAGCAACATGGGCGTTGGGATTGTAAGAAGACTTATGGAGGACACCTTTGGAAGGTGGCCGTGCAACAGGCTCAGTACTAGGATTTTCAATCTGAAGAGGGCCAGAAACAGGTGGAGGAGGAGGAGCATCAATGATCTCCTTCCCCGGTGCCTGACGCGGTTCGGTATAATCTCTCGACCGGGTAGCGATAGCAATGGATGTAGAACAGTTCATCATGAAAACCTGAGAGCCAAATGGGGCAGAGGACTGAGGTTTCTCTACCATCTGGGTCTGTTGTGATGGAAAAGGTTCTTTGAGAATGGTCGGAGTTCCTTGGGTGCCTTTGAGCAATCTACTTACTTCGGCCTGTCGAGGACAGTCCTTGGTGTAGTTCTCTTCATCACAAATCAAACAAGGGTACTTCGGTTTACGTTGTGGACCATCATCAGCACGATATTTCTAAGAATCTTGTTTCGGTGTATCGGCTTTGACCTTACCTTTACCCTTATTTTTTCCCTTGGAAGTTTTATCCACTAGATTGGCCTGAACGACATTGACTTCCATGGTTTTACCAGAATTCGGGGTAGACTGAGAAGCAGTATCATTGGAAGGATTAGATTTTTGCTTCCCAAGGTTCGAAGGAGAAGACTTTCGAGAGGTCTGAGATATGGAACCAATGATACCGTCGACGGATGGCATCACCGGTGCTTTATAAGTTCCAGGTCGAGGAGCATCAGGCAAGATATCATACAACGTGCCAGACTGGGAGTACACAAGATCAAGGTACTGGGCACAAGCAATGGCCTATTCTTCGGTTACACATGTCCCCATAGCTATGTATTTAGTGATTTGATTGACAAACGAGGTAGTGAACCAACCAATTAGAAGCTGATCAGGAATATCAAACTTGATCAAGCGATGATGACACCTCCATTCATGAATATGATTTGAGATATGAGTAGCTCGATCTTGCTTCAAGGATGTGAGGAGGTGCGTCCCGGTCTCATACCGAACTGGTAACTAAAAATGCATGAGAAACACCATGGCTAAAGAGTTGAAATATTGAAAGATACCACGAGATAATTCAATGTACCACTTTGCAGCGGCACCAATAAGAGTTTGTTGGAAAAGATAGAGTCATATAGAATCGTCAACCCAAGAGTTAGATGAACACCAAAGATGGTATGTCATAATGTGTGCTTGGGGGTCTTCTCTGGACTTGCCCTCAAATTTATAACAATCACCAGTAATTTTGGTTAGAATTGGAGGCCAATACGGATTATGAAGAATTGGATCATTTTTCAACTTTGACACATCAGGTGGTTCCAACGTAGCGAGAAACGACAATTGAGGATTAAAAGGCATTGGAGGTCGTTGATAAGGACCAATGTTAGCATTCCACCCAAGCTGAGATAAATTTTTCCCCCATATGTCCTGTCCCGGATGATTCTGGCCATAGGGGTTATAAGCTAGATATTTCTGCCCATACTGGGGTTGAGGACTGGGATACTGATTTTGAGCATACCATTGAGGTCCTTGTTGAGCAACATATGGATTCTATTGTGGAATGTAAGCATTGCCTTGAGGTGGATTATACACCATGTCGGATTGATTTTAAGGGTAATAAGTGAAACCTTGGGGTGCACTACATACATCCTGAAATTGACCTTGAGGAGGGTAAGTAGCACCTTGAGGTTGAGCAGGTGGTACTTGCAGAGCAGGCTGAACGGGTTGCTGAACTGGTTGAACAGGTTGAACCAGCTACTGAGTAGGTTGAGCACGTTGAATTGGCTACTGAGGCTGGGCAGGTTGTCCCTGCGGAGCAGGTTGGCCTGGATACTAAGGGCCACTGGGTTGCCCCTGCGGAAGACGTTTGCTCTATGGTTGTGATGGACCAGGTTTTCCCTGAAAACCAAGTTGACCCGGAGCAGGACCGTAGGGTTGTCCTTGTTGTAAAAAAGCTCGGCCTTGCAGAACATAAGGTTGTTGCTATTGCACAAAAGGTTGTCCCTGTGGTGGATACATTTTCCCCCCAGGAACATAATATGCTCTTGGTTGAAACTGAGGTTGACTGGAAAGACCGTAGGGATGCCCTTGTTGGACCGAAGGTTGACCCTGAAAGGGTTGGCCT
Source organism: Pinus albicaulis (assembly GCA_034641835.2). NCBI lineage: Eukaryota > Viridiplantae > Streptophyta > Pinopsida > Pinales > Pinaceae > Pinus > Pinus albicaulis. The sequence continues at coordinate 931,059,800 of CM076582.1, forward strand.
TGCGGATCATAAGGTTGTCCCTGAGGACCAAAGGTTTGTCCCTGCTGGACCAAAGGTTTTCCTTGTAAGGGTTGTATTTGTAGGCCCGAGGGTTGCACCTGTATCAATGGCCCTTGATGAGGAACGGTCCAAGAAGGATCAGCTAGATGTAGATATACAACTTGATGAGGATTAATCAGAGGCATATATGCGGGATTACCGTAGACATCATAGTGATGGAGAGGATTGACAGGAGCTTGGGGATACTGAGAACCCTGAGAGATATGCTGCTGAACAGCCAACAGATACTCATCAAAAGTAAGGCCGCCAGGGATAGAAGTAGAAGCCATAGCCATACTAGAATCAGGCATGGTTTCCATGGCGCAAGTTTGTGATCTACTCACGGTGGGTCTAACAGGTCACGTAGGATTAAGAAAAATATACCTGCGAGTGTGAAAATATCCTGACGACTAAGTCCTGACAACTGGTGCAGATGAATCCACACAAATAGTAGGTTGTACCGGGACAGATGTAACAATGACCGACAAGCTATCTATCAAGGGCAACATTCCTAATGAAGGAAGGACAGAACTCCTTGGAGGAGTCGATGTACTGGACTGTGCTATGGACGCAACACCAGAAATAATCTGACTCAAAGTAAGATAACCGGGTGGAAGTGACACTGATTGAGGAGAAGGTTGACTAGAAACACGTGGGAGATATTTTGGGAAAAGATGATATTCCCCTGTAGAAACAGACAATACTTCACTACTGACAGGACTTGAAGAATCCATGTCTGATGAATCCATAAGATCGTCGAAAAGACGACGAGGACTAGGAGGTGCAACAACGGCTAAAAATGGTGATCCCGAGGTAAGAGGAGGGAATTCTTCCTCGCTCCCAAAACCAGACCAAGCACCCTGAGGTGGCCAATTGAACTCAAATGACTCTTCAGGAGGAGACCGGGTAACGAGAGGTTGAACACTCGGGAGAATAGGCTATGCAAGCTCAGAAAACCTAGTGGACTAAGGGGTTTCAAAAGAAACTTTAGGAAAAGAAATACCACTAGGAGGCAATGAAGAAGACGACGAAACTGGTGGTTCCACCACTGTGACAATATTTCAAAAAAGGAAGAAAAATGAGATATCCAATCAAGGCTTCAAGATCAAACTCTAATGAAATAAAAAAACAAGCCAAGTAGAAAACTTTTGACGGGCATGTGACCGTGGGTAATTAATTTTACGACATCAGAACAAAACTTTGATGTTTCATGTTTTAAGAGTTGAGAAATAGACAAAAGATGACTCTACTCACTTTCAGAATTAAACGAGCGTGAAGGACAAGTGCTCGATGATCTCTTCACTTTTTAAGGAGTCACAAAAAGATCAAAATGACTACTCAGGGAATCTAATCAAGAGGGTGTACCAAGTTTCCATGAACTTCCATATACACCTTGGTGATCAAATGAAAAAGAAATGACCAAGGACTTGACGTACGTGTAGGTAGTCTCCCCGAATGTTGTGTTCGGTGTATCACAGTTACACGGCGGTAGACTCGGCTTCCTATGGATAAAGGATTTGAACCTATGAGGGTATCCCTTTATATACGCGACGGTATGGGGAGCACAAGTCCGTACCAGTGCTATCTAAAGCCAGGTGGCGAATGACAACTACTAGGTTTAATGACGCCAGAACACGTCACTAGCCTAGACCTCTAAAAATGTATGCGTTAGGTTCCAATGCTTCCTTAGATTGATTGAATAAATTTTAAAGTTGATCTTGAATTAATGTTTTAGATTCAAGGCCCTACCTAATGGGATCTCAAATTCTTGAATGCATGCTATATGCAAAAAACACCATTTTCCGTTCAATGAATGCTAACTAAGAGAAGGATAGAGATATTTTAGAAAGTAGCACACAATGAAATCATAAGAATAAATCCACTAATTCATCTAATACAACCAAATGAGAAACGAAAAACTCTTTCCTAGTTCACTAAGAGCTAGTTATGCAAAAGAACTTTTCATTTTCGATGCAAACGAAAGAATGAAATTTTTTTTTTTTTCAATGAATGAAACACACGACGCAATACTACATCAAAAATCAAATCGAACACTAGTTTGGAGCACTGTGAATGTAGAGATATTAAAATGAATAATTCAAAATTGATACAGACATTGAAACGCACTCAAACCAATGATGCACTCTTTCAAGCAAAAGAAAGGCCTTCAAAATGATCCAAACGAGCAATGTGATATATGCTCGAAGTGGCAAGACGGAAAGTAAAACAGAAATCGAAGTAATCATTCAACAAACCGAAACACAAAAGATCAAGAAAGACCAACTCAATCGATCAGGGAATCAAACTGACAAAAATAAAAATAAAACTCGAACTTCAATCAGAAGGCTCAGTGAGCAAAAGACACTTAGAAACCATAGGGATATGAATCGCACTGATGAGACAATGGACAAACAACTGAGAAGAACAAGCTTATAGTAGTCAAAACAACCCTAAAATACCTATTGAAAATCAAAGAAACAACCCAGAGCTAAGAAAAATTGACAAAAAACTCATATATAAGGTCAAACCAAATCCTATAGGATTCGGCGTGACTATTAGGCGGTAATCCGTGCCAAACAGGGGTTGGTGCTACTGCAACAAAAGCAACAAGTGCCAATTGGTGCGACTATTCAAAGCAAACCCGCGCCAAGCTGGAAAACTATGGGAAAAGGGAAAAACAAGTGAGCAGAGGTCAATCTTGACACTCTGGATTTGAACATGAGGATTCCAAATAGTCAAGCAAGCTAAACAAGACATACAAGCAATCAAATGACCGAAGTGGACTCGACAAGGAAAATTCCCAATAAACAACGAGACAAAAAACTCACACTGATCCCCAGTGGAGTCGCCAACTTGTTTAGTAGGTAAATCCTCTCTGCGGACAGAGACGATCCCTCTAGCCCTAGAGTGGGTCTAGAAACAAGGGAACAAGCTAATGTGTAGGTTCCTAGTTAACGAATGAAATAGGTTGGGATAGATTGTCCTACCTGGAGTCCAATGCGGTTGTCGCAGCTGTAGCAGTGGTAGCCTCTTGATCTCTACCTCGACAGGTCGTGGTCCTTCGGAAATGGTACTCAGATTCCTACACAAGATCAAAGGACAAGAGCAGCGTATAAGACAATAATTGCATTCATAACTAGCTAATCAGTCAAGGAAGATTAAACATATTGCATCAAATAAACCATATTAACACAAGATGGGAACCAAAAAATAGTCATGTATATATAAATAGAAGAAAGAGATTACAACCGGAGTCTTGACGTCACAACCTCCTTTAGCGGGTTCAATCGAAGCGTGTCTTGAAGGATCGTCGGGGAATTGGGATGAGGCAGGAACACAAGCCTAAGCTCTCTCTCGACAAAGGTCTCTTTCTGCTCTATTTCACCAGCAAGACATTCAACAATTTTCTTGATTTATTCAGCTATAATTTTTCAGCTAGCGTATCAATGGGTGTTAGGTCCCTATATTACTAGTATAGTCCCTTATTTTTGTTAGTGTAACCCCCTTATTGTTATTATTGTACCCTTGTAACCCCCATTTTGTTATTATTGTGCCCTTAAATTATTATTGTTAGGTCGGCTAGGATTACATTGTGGCCCACTAGGATTACATTATGGCCCCATGGACTCCTATATATAGAAAGGAGGTTTTGTAAATTGTATCATCCAAGAATTGTTCATTCATGTAATGTATTGGAGGTTGCCCCCTCGAAGTGGCTCATTTATAAGGCGTGAATATCTCTTTTCTTCTCTCTTTAGAGCTGGTTACACAACATTTGGTATCGGAGCTTTGGGATTCTAGGGTTTCGCTGCTCCAAACAGGTCATCGTGGCATTTTCGCTATAACTTTTTTTCTACGAAGCTTCAGAAGCTGAAATTTCTAGGGTGCGAAGCTGAAATCTTGAGGAAGGTTGTCTAAAAATTTCGGATCTTGGTTCGCAATATTTGAGGAGATATCATCTGTGGAAGTTAGGTATTTTTTCAGGCTCATAAACAGGTCATCGTGGCATTTGCGCTATAAATTTTTTTGTACGAAGGGTCAGAGTCTGAAATTCATATGGTACGAAGCTGAAATCCTGAGGAAATTCTTCAAAAAATTTCAGAACTTGGTTCGCAATATTTTGGGAGATATGATCTGTGGAAGGTAGTGCTTTTTCAGGCTCCTGAATTGCATCTCAAAGAGGTGATCGTGGGAAAAATTCAATAACTCTCTCTCTGGGCCTCAGATTGAAGTGCCGTAAAAAGTGGTCGCAAGTACACAGACTGAAGTTTCTGGGCTATCAATTTCAGAGACAAAGGACAAAACAGTGACACGTGGAAAGTCGTACAAGTTCGCTCTACTGAACCGGTCCAGAATTAGGTCATTGTGGGAGATTGGACACAAATTTGTCTTGGAGAATCCAAATCAGGTCAGACCTGTGGAATTCAAAAGATAATTCAGAGGGATACTTCAGTGCTGAATTTCAGATATTGAAAATCTGAAATAACAGAGATAATACAATTTCAATATCGAGCTCCTCAAAGCTAGTAAAAGGTGTGTATTTTTTTCCGAATTGCATAAGTCTTGTTTGAAGAATCAAGTTGAATTGATTCCAAGAGAATCTTGTAGAATAGATATCAATATTGGATTCTAAAATGGCCCCTAAAAAGAATTCAACACCCATCAAGCCTTCAGAAGGCTCTACCATGACTCATGAAGATGAAGAATTGCAACATGATCTATCAAAATTACAAGAACAAGTGCAACAAATTTCACTCTTGCAAAGAGAAGCAAAAAATGAAATGGAAGTTTTGAAGAAAGGTGTGGAAGTGAAGATGGATGGTTTGAAGAAAGGCATGGAAGCTAAGATGGATGGCGTGGAAGTGAAGATGGAAGGTTTGAAGAAAGGCGTGGAAGATAAGATGGATGGCATGGAAGTGGGCATGGAAGCTAAGATGGATGACATGAAAGGCAACATAGAAAACATGAAGAATGATCTAAAAGCATACATGGAAGGCTTGATGACAAGCTTAAAACCAAAAATGATTCCTAATGGCGGAAATTTAGGAGAAGAACCTCATGATGAGAACAAAATAAATGTTAATCGTGATTTCATAAACTCGAATGTTGGTGGGAAGAACCACCATATTCCAAAAATGGATATGAGGAAGTTTGATGGAAAGGATCCTGTAACATGGATACTAGAGATGGAGCAATATTTTGATCTCCATAACGTGCAAAACACACAAAAGGTACGCATTGCAACTTTACATTTAGAACAAAATACATTTGTATGGTATCAATGGCTTTGCTCCCGTAAAAAAATTGTCACTTGGTCGATTTTTACGGAGGAAATGATAGCACATTATGAGGATACAAAGAGCAACACCTTCTTTACCCAATTGATAAATCTCAAACAAAAGGGTTTAGTGGGGCAGCACATTGAGGACTTCCAAAAATTGAGTATAAGGGTAACTGATATTTCAGAGGACCACGGGATTGATCTCTTCTTAGGCAGTTTAAAGGATAACATTCAACATGAAGTTCGTGTTCTGGAACCTGATTCATTAGAGAAGGCATTCAGGTTGGCAAGAAAATTTGAATGTAAAATTATGGCAACAAGGAAGTCGACTACTCAATTCTATAAAGAAGGAAGTGTGGCTACATCTAGATTTCCACAACCTACAAGGTTGACACCACAACAATTGGAAGAATAAAGAGCAAAAGGGCTTTGCTACAGTTGTGATAGCAAATACACTAAAGGTCATAAGTGTGCTGAGAAGAAATTATTTTACATAGATTGTGAAGAGGAAGAAGAAAATGAACAAGAAGAGGATATACACCAGGAACCAGCTCTAGAAGAGGAAGAAATGAATCCGACCATATCTTGTAATGCACTAGCAGGAATTACCACTCCTCAAACTCTCAAGATAGAAGGAAATATCAAGAAGAAAAAGGTAATAGTGTTGATTGATTCGGGTAGCACCCATAATTTTATTCATTGTAAGGTAGCCAAGGAATTAAATTGTTTCCTATACCCAGCACCAGAATGTCAAGTGATGGTTGCGAATGGAGGAACTATAAATTTCTCTGGAAAATGCCATAATATCAAGCTAACCATGGGGGAATATGTATTGACTAGTCCAATGCTTTCCATTCCTATGGGAGGTGCTGATGTTGTACTAGGAGTACAATGGTTACAATCTTTTGGGACGGTAGCTTTTAATTTTCAAGAACTTTTCTTGAAATTCTTTTCAGAAGGAAAGGAAGTCGAACTACGGGGTATTGAAGGGAAGCCAGGAAGGATAATAAGCTCTACTGGCATGACAAAGCTTCTAAAGAAAGAACAACGAGGCGTAATTGCACAATTATGCTCACTAGAAGTTCCAACATCAAAATCATCTATTTCTGCAGATCTCCAACAAGTCTTGGACAATCATTCCAAGGTGTTTGAAACTCCCAAAGGACTCCCACCTATTTGTGATCATGATCATGCTATTCATTTGATTCCGGGAAGTGTTCCTCCAAACATCAGGCCTTATAGATATCCTTACTTCCAAAAGAGCGAAATTGAACGTATGATTGCAGAAATGTTAGAGGCGGGTATAATTCAACCTAGTCAAAGTTCTCTCTCTGCTCCTGTAGTATTGGTACACGAGAAGGATGGATCATGGCGAATGTGTCTGGATTATAGGGAGCTCAATAAGCTCACCATTAAAGACAAATTTCCCATTCCTGTGATTGATGAATTATTGGATGAATTACATGGAGCAATTTATTTTACCAAGTTGGATCTTCGTTCAGGATATCATCAAATTAGAGTGAAGACTGAAGATATTCCAAAAACAACATTTCGAACTCATGAGGGTCATTATGAATTTTTGGTCATGCCTTTTGGCCTTACCAATGTACCTTCTACATTTCAAGGGTTGATGAATTCCATTTTCAAACCCTTCCTTAGAAAATTTGTGCTAGTATTTTTTGATGATATACTAATCTATAGCAAGTCTTGGAAGGATCATGTTGAACATGTTGACAGGGTGCTCAAACTATTGCGGGAGAAACAATTATATGCAAAAGCATCCAAATGTTTCTTTGGAGTACAAGAGGTGGAATATCTGGGTCATATTATATCCCACGAGGGTGTTAAAGTAGACCCTAACAAAATTAAAGCCATTAAGGAATGGAAAGTCCCTAAGATAATAAAGCAGTTGCGAGGATTTCTCGGGTTAACAGGCTATTATCGTAAGTTTGTTAAGAATTATGGAAGAATAGCAGCACCTCTAACAACATTATTGAAGAAAGATGCATTTTCATGGACTCCTGAAACAACTAAGGCCTTTGAACATCTTAAAGAGGCAATGTGCCTAGCACCGGTCTTAGCTACGCCAGACTTCACAAAAACCTTTATTGTGGAATGTGATGCCTCAGGAAATGGAATTGGTGCAGTTTTAATGCCGGAAGGAAGACCCATTGCTTTTGAAAGTCGTCCAATCAAAGGAAAGTATTTACAGAAACCTATTTATGAGAAGGAAATGTTAGCAATCCTGCATGCACTAAAGAAATGGAGAACTTACCTAATGGGAAGACACTTCAAGGTAAAAACTGATCATGATAGTCTTAAACACTTTTTGGAACAAAGACTATCTTCGGAAGAGCAACAAAAATGGGTCACAAAGATGTTGGGTTATGACTTTGAAATAATATACAAAAAAGGGAAGCTAAATGTTGTTGCAGATGCACTCTCAAGAAAGAATGAAGAGGTGGAAGCATTGCTTTGTGCCATTTCTATTATCCAGCCAGATTGGATAACTGAAGCAAGAGATGAATGGAAGAAGGACAAAGATGTATGGATACTCATTCAAAAGTTGCAGCAAGATCCTAGTACATCTGATACATTTAGTTGGAAAAATAATTCCTTATGGTACAAAGATCGCTTATATCTTTGTAAGAATTCCCAACTAAAACAAAAGATTCTTCTGGAATTGCACACTTCTCCTTTAGGAGGACACTCGGGATTTTAAAAACTTACCACAGGGTGAAGAAAGAATTTTTTTGGGATGGCTTTAAATCTGATATTCAAAAGTTTGTGGCGGAATGTTTGGTTTGCCAGCAGAATAAAGTGGAAACAATTAAGACCCCGGGACTTCTACAACCTTTATCCATTCCAAGTCAACGTTGGGAGGAGATTTCAATGGATTTTATCACAGGTTTACCTAAATCTGAAGGAAAGAGTGTCATCATGGTGGTAGTTGATAGACTTACCAAGTATGCACACTTTTGTGCATTATCTCATCCATTTAAAGCAAGTACGGTTGCTACTACATTTATGGACAGAATTCAAAAGCTACATGGAAGCCCAAGGGTTATTGTGAGCGACAGAGATCCCATTTTTACTGGAAATTTTTGGACGGAGTTATTTTCTTGTTTGGGTACTCAATTAGCTCATACCTCATCTTATCATCCTCAATCTGATGGTCAAACTGAGATAGTAAATAAATGTTTGGAAGGATATCTTCGTTGTTTTGTATCCGATAAACAAACACAATAGGTCAAGTGGTTACCTCTTGCTGAATGGTGGTATAACACTTCCTTCCATACCGCAGCAAAAATGACCCCATTTATGGCACTTTATGGATATCATCCACCATCCATCACATCATCTTTAAGGGAAAATTTGAAGGTTCAAGCAGTGGAAGATCACATCAAGCATCAGCAAGAAGTTCTCCAACTCTTAAAGGATAACTGGAATTTGGCACAAAATCGAATGAAACAACAGGTAGATCAACATCGCAATGAGAGAAGTTTTGATGTAGGAGATTGGGTATTTTACGGCTACAACCATACAAACAAATGTCCCTCAAGCAAGCTAAGAAGGATAATAAATTATCGCCAAAGTACTATGGTCCTTACAAGGTGTTGCAAAATATTGGTACTATGGCATACAAATTGGAGCTTCCTGCTTCTTCACGAGTACATCCAGTTTTCCATGTTTCATGCTTAAAGAAGTTTATAGGTGAAAATCTTCCAGTTCAAACAATATTTCCAGAACTTGATGAGGAAGGAAAAATCATATTGGAACCAGAAGCGGTCACGGATACAAGAACTCGACAACTACGGAATCGATCAATTTCAGAGTATCTCATCAAGTGGAAGAACTTACCCACTGAAGATTCTACATGGGAGGATGAGAATTTTATACAAAAGCACCCAGAGCTACTCAAGCGTTGAGGACAACACTTTTTTTGAAGGAGAGGGGCATGTTAGGTCCCTATATTACTAGTATAGTCCCTTATTGTTGTTAGTGTAACCCCCTTATTGTTATTATTGTACCCTTATAACCCCCATTTTGTTATTATTGTACCCTTAAATTATTATTGTTAGGTCGGCTAGGATTACATTGTGGCCCACTAGGATTACATTATGGCCCCATGGACTCCTATATATAGAAAGGAGGTTTTGTAAATTGTATCATCCAAGAATTGTTCATTCATGTAATGTATTGGAGGTTGCCCCCTCGAAGTGGCTCATTTCTAAGGCGTGAATATCTCTTTTCTTCTCTCTTTAGAGCTGGTTACACAACAATGGGAGATAGCTTTATTTATAGAGGGAGAGGAAGAGGTTGGGATCCCTACAATGGTGGAAGGGAGGCCTTATCCTTTGGGAGGTTTCCCCAAAATGTGGAAACAAGAGGCCAAAGGAGGATGGTCATGGTTATTTAGTCGAACCACTCAGGCTGACTCGCCCACGAAGTTGTTAGCATAGAAACTTCGCTTCTATTTTTAAAAAACATTCAAAAAACAGCTTGGCGCGGGTAGCTCACTGGGACAGAGTGCCAATGGGTGCGGTGCCCAGTGTTAATATTCCTCATTGGCACAAGGGCATAACGGTCTACCAACGCCAACCCAAAAACATGTGTTTCTGATGGTCTGCTGAAGGAATTGTCAACAGAAGGAATGGTTTCCTCATGGAAAGGGATGCAATGATGGTATTTGCAAGGCATGACACTTCTTATTAGTCACACAAATGGTACTCCAATGTGCGGGATGGGGATTGCAGGGATGGTGATAAAATGTTGTGTAACAGTGGGGATCCATGGAGTGTTGTTTTTTAATGTGGAAGCCCATGGCTCTATACACGCACCCTATATGTACCAATTTAGCCCTATGGGAAGTTAGGACCCTGTATAAGGAGACAAAACCAAAATTGATACCATCTACAATCATGCATAAGATCCAATGCGTCACCTAGCCTTCCAGTACAACAATTCATTAGAGTAATCATGTAAAATAGCTTACAAACCATGGACAATAAGAGGGTCATTCATAATGGCATGCCCTTCCATATGGGATTTGGCGTGTGCTAGTGTCTCCAAGCTCCAAAGGGGGTTAGCTAGGTACCTTATTAGATGGTTTCTACCCTTAGAGGGAATAATATGTCCAAGGCACATCTCTCAAACGGTGGTGGCATTTGACAAAGAAGTGAAATGGAGTAGGTAATGAAAGGGGCAATCCTAGGCCACATATGGGGGAACAAGGGTAGCTAGAGAAACGGAAGCCCACATCTAGGTGTATAATGTTTAGGAGGTTGAAATCGTGGTACATGAGGTGCCCCAACATTAATTTTTCGATCATTCTTAATATGCATTTTGCCTTGAATTTTCTTCAATTAACTACTATGGGCTCAAAGGACAAGAGCATGATGTGTAAGATGTAGCAGTGATTACCCCCTTTTAGGTATGACGCTTCATTTCCCTCTAGGGGTTAGGACAATCATGGGTTCCTGAATGATAAAGGAGGCTTATCTAGGGCATATGTAACCAGGGTGATGACCATGGGTATGGGGTAGAGCTCATTTATTTGCTTCTGCCCACGTGATAATTATTTTTGTCATGACCATATTTTGCATTTTGTGGTATAATTTCCTGTTGAATGTGGCAATTTTTGCTTTTACTTTTCCTTTTAGCTGCTTCAACCTCTAGGGAATTGTTCTAGGCTTAACCCAAGGTGGGGGCAGGGGGATAGGGAGCTCAACACTATGTGGACCCAGAGAGGCAATGTGGACCCAGGTGGGAGATATGATGAATGGGGGTATAGTGAGTGGAAAGGAAGTATTATATGCATATAAATGAGCGATACCACACAACCAAAGTCGGGGTTTCCCAAGTAGTACCACTCTAGAACCAAATGGTCGACAAAGAAGATCCCACGGGACTAAGATCTAAGGGTAACATCCAAAATAAATTAAGGGGACATGAGCACAAAATAAGCCCACTATTTCCTCCAAATACCCCCATCAATCCACGCCCATAAGTGTCCATGATAATTAAACCCAATACTCGATTACCAAATGACAAGACATACCTTTAGATCTGGGAGTCCCACCTTCAAACATACAATCAATACAGATGGGTGAGGGACCACATGGCTGGCTCGAGTAGCGGAGAAAAGGCACAACGAGTTAATTGATGGTTGTAAGGGGTTGCTAGTTACCAACTGATGTCCATCATGGAGAAAAATTTTCTCCTAGGGATATCACCCACGAAGTGGTGGGTAATAAGCACTTCATCAACAAGTAATTCAAGTGTGTCTTGTTCAAACGTAGATTAAGTTTCATAAGTTGTTGACATCAAGCCATAAATTTTCTTGTATCAATGCTAATTGTAAGGGTCATGATGCCTTGTATAGGACCCCTATTTTTTTTGTATTAAAGTTGTAATATAACAAGTTTTGGGTTGTGCAAAAATTATTGTGTACTACACTGATACACTCATGTACATTTTTCGTTGTGCAAAGTGCTTTAGTTTTTGCATTTTAGTGTGTTTGTGATCGTGTTTTAGACATAGACCTGATTCTAAAGTGCCAAGGAAAAATCAACATGGTATCAAAGCTACTTTCAAGGGATAGTTGAATCAAAGTGTGCATAACTCAAGAGGGAGTTGTTTTCCTTGTTGTTAAAGGACTTGCAACATGTTGAAGTTGTCTATTGGTTTGAGGCATGAGGACAGACTAGATGGGTTATCTAATTATAGTCCTTGGAAGGAAAGGATCAAGTTGGTTTTGTTAGTGAACAATGTTTGGGATTTCGTTGGCAAGGAGATTAAGATACCGAAAAACCCTAAGGATTAAGAAGTGTATGAAGAGTTGGATATGAAGGCTAGGATGATCATCCTAGATAATGTAAAATATCACTTGATATATCATTTGATCAAGAAGAAAATTTCCCATGAGATGTGGAAAGCTCTTCGGGATTTGTTCCAGAATAATAATGAGAACCGATTGTTGGTATTGTGATATAAGTTGAAGAACACAAAAATATTGGATAGAGAAGGTGTGGATATGTCTCTAACGAGGATTACTCAAGTTCATGTTGAGCTTACTGGCATCAGAGATAACTTTCCAGAGTCTGAGCTAGTGAGGATTTATTTGAATGGATTTATCGAGGAATGGAAGTCGTTTATCAAAGGGATCTTCGCTCATAATAATTTGCCATATTGGAATAGATTATGGGATGACTTCATCCAGGAAGAACTACATGAACAAGATCTTCACAAGAAGAATAATTCTGATAAAGATAATGTGGCTCTTGCAGGTAAGATGAAGGGAAGGAAAATAATCACTTGAGCAAGCTAAAGTGTTATACATGTGGCGAATATGGTCATTATGTGAGTAAGCGTCTGCAAAAGAAGAAGGGAAAAAATGAGAAGAATAAGGGGAAGGAGGTAGTTGTGGATGTTACATCTTCAGGGGAGCTGGATGACTTCTCAAGAAGTTTCGAGGAGGAATTTTCTCTAGTTTCTCATTTCTCTGAGGGTGCCATCAAGGAGGTTGCATGGTACGTGGATAACAGAGTGTCAAAGCATATCACAGGTTCATGTGAAGTTTTTTGAGATTCTAACTGAATGGGACTTGAATTTGCACATGGAGTTCAGCGACAAGAGTTAAAAAGTTGTCAAAGGGGTAGGTGTTGTGCCATTCAGGATGGATTCAAGTGGGTTGTTACGAGTTCAGGATGTACTGTGGGTACCGGATGTGAAAATTTCACCACTGAAATCCTATTACAACAGCTGGAATTAATTCTTCTAATTGTTAATTAATTTAACAATTTATTTGCTATGGAAAATATCAAATAAATCACACTGCAACCTTCACAAATAAAACTGTGGAAAATAATAGCGCTAGAAGCTAAGAAAATTATAACACACACACATAAAAAAATTAACACAATTATTTTGGGACAAAAGTCCCCAGAAAAACTCAACTTGGGAAAACCAGTGCAACAGTTGAGGGTTTTAATTATTATGCAACAATGAAATTATCTGAGTACAATCTAGATGTTAAATACTAGCAATATTGCAGAGAAAGTAATAGAAAAATTATTTTTAGGGAAATTACCCTCACTCCGAGAAATCTCAGCCCTTGGATGCCTCTGAAAAGCAAGTCATCCACCTAGTTTTGTGTAGGTCGTGCGTCACCTCTGCACAGTCCCTCAAACAATTCAGCTTGAAACTTCTACAAATCAAGTTTTCCTTCCTATTGTTGACTGGGAAAACACTTCACCGACACTCTGGAACACCTTCCCGGCCTCTGGAACTGAAAATGTCTTCTTCCTTCAGAAAATCGAACTTCTCTCTGAGGATTTTGTGCTCCCTCTGCATAGTCCTAGAGAAATTTTGGCCTCTTTGAAATGTCCTCATCGAATATGGAAAAGCTTCCTATGGCTTCATTGTCCCTTCCCTTCTTTATTTTTTCTTCCTTCTGAAGCTCGAACTCTTCTGGCAATTGATTGTCGCTGTATGGAAAATCAAACTCTCCAAGGAAATCAATCTCAAGTGTCTTCTCCATCTACCCATCGACTTCTTCTTATAATGTTCTGTTAGACTTCCAACAACCAAGATTAAAACTTAATCAAAGACCAAGATCATATCAGAGCCGATTCGTGTGAGTTTTTAGATGATTCACACCTTATCTCAATTAATTTTTATTAATTAACCAAATTTATTAAGTTTAGACTTACGAAATATTTAAAAATAGGCTAGTAATCTAATTGAGACAGTTCTAGGTGAAATTTCCAGAAAGAATTTTTGGGTTATGAATATCTCTTGTGTTTTAGCCTCTCCACAAAGTTTCAAGATTAGAACACCTCTGATGCTACAAAAAATAACACTTCCTCTTAGCAAGGAAGGTGTTCTAGTGCTGCACTATTGCTAAAAAACCTTGTCTTTGTATCACCCTCTGTCACGTTGCTGATGTTTGGCCACCGTGACTGCCTGCCACTACCCACCAACCACTATGAAAATTTTATGTTTCATTTGTGTTGTTACTGACATTGCTATATTAATGCCAACTCTGTATTTTCACTTTAACTCCCTCTCATTTGTTGTTTCTACAATTACAACAAATGCAACTGAGAAGCATCCTAAATAATGAATCAATTGTGTCTGATGCAACTGTTTACTGAGTCTTGACTGCTACTAGCCGCTGCATTGTTTGTTGAAGAATTTGTGTTGTTGCTGACTCTATTATTGAGCTTCTTGATCTATTTTCAACATTTCACTGTGATCCTTAACACCTTACTGCAACTAGTCTATAACTGTCACTCTGGAATTTTACTACATCATTAACATTGATCCATCTTGCTACTAAATATTGTGGGCCCCTGTAGCAAGGTATTGATCCATGAGGAGGGCACCTCAATGGACCCTTCCCAACTCTACGCTACTTTGTGACTATAACTCCATATCGCCCCACCTCTCTCCTAGAGGTATCATTGCAAACATAGAAAAATCTTCCTCCGACCTAGAGGGAAGCTTGTCTATTTCTGCATATGCTTCCACCTGGTCTCGCTTCTCCTGCTTGTCCTTCTTCTTGAGAGCACACTGATTATTGTAGTGGCCAATATCACTGCACCTAAAGCACTTGACCTTAGACATGTTCTTATTCTTCTTCTTCTCCCCCTTTCCCTCGCTAGGACCCTTCGATGCTAGAACTACATTTTCTTCCTCACTCTTCGGTCCCTTGTTGTTGTTACCACTGATGGTACTCTTTAACAATGTCCACATCAACTACTCTTGTTGTAGATCCAACCACATCCTGTCCCATTTAAGCCATGTGTCTCTACCCAAGATGCTCTGGAAAAACAATTTCCAGTCATCTGAGACAATGTTCAGTGCCAAACGTACAACCTCTATGGGTTGGGCTGCCTCCCGAACGACTCCTAGATGATCTTGGACTTTCTGAATTCTAGTGATAAATCCATCTATGTTCTCACCCTTCTGCATCCTTATACTCCTCATATTCTCCTAGAGAAACATTTTACATTGCTTGGAAGAACTCCGAAATAGCTCATAGAGAGCATCCCACATATCCTTGGTCATACCTTTGTCTGCCACATGTGAGATGAAATGGTCTCGAACTCCATCAAATATCATCTGCTTCGCCTTCACCATTTCCTTTCTTGTACTCCTTCATCTGATTTGGATTTTGGGGTACTTCTACCACCCTCTCTGAAAAGGATTTCAAGCCATGTTCATCTAGCAGGAAATATATCCTAGCCTTCCAGATGACATAGTTGGAGGCTCCCTCCAACCTATCCTAATCTCTAATCCCAATTGTGGCCATCTCTGAATCTAATAAAAAATATCCCTCTTCCTATGCTTGTATATTGAATCTGCTATTCACACTCCTTGCTGGAGAGAGAAAACCTACTCATAGCTACTGTCAATCTGCAACTAGAAAATCAGGTCTCTAAAACTCGAAACCCCGAGAGAAATTTTCTTTCTGTGTGTGCTCTTTCTCTTCCAACCAACACAAATTCTACTCTAGAAAACTACTGCAAAACCGTTTGTGTTCAGACAAGAAATATTCTTAGCAAAAATATTGAGATATTGCTGCTCCCTCTGCCTGCAGGAATCACTCAATCTAGAAAGCTAAACTTTTTTGCAGAACTGCACTGAAAAACCAAACTTCCCCAAGCAATTCAATCTTCCTAGTTGAGGGTTTGCGCAACCTCTAGAAATTCGTCTTGTTGCTCCCTTTAAACAGTGAATTTTTTACTTTGCTTCAGAGCTTCCTTGTTTGATCAATCACGCTTTGATACCATGTGAAAATTTCACCATTGAAATCCTATGGCAATAACTAAAATTACATATTATAATTGTTAATTAATTTAACAATTTATTTTCTACGACAAATATCGAATAAATCACACTGCAAACTTCACAAATAAAACTATGGAAAATAATAGCATTGGAAAATGAGAAATTCTGGCACACACACATTAAAAAATTGACACAATTATTTTTGGACAAAAGTCCCTGGAAAAACCCAACTTGGGAAAATCGGTGCAGCAGCTGAGGGTTTTTATTACTACGCAGCAATGAAATTATCTGAGTACAATTTGTATGTTTGATACTAGCAATCCTACAAAGAAAACCCTGGAAAAAATAATCTAAGGGAAATTTCCCTCACTCCGAGCAATCCCGACACTTGAATGCCTCTGAAAAGCCAGTTGTCCACCTAGCTATGCGTATGCCCTGCATCACCTCTAAGTAGTCCCTCAAACGCTTCAGCTCAGAACTTTTGCAAATAAAGTTGTCCTGCCTGCTGCTGACTAGTAAAATGTTTCTCTAACACTCTGGAACCCCTTCCTGGCCTCTAGAGCTAAAAACGTCTTCTTCCTTCAGCGAATCGTACTGCCCTCTGAGGCTTTTTTTCTCCCTCTGCACAACCTCCTAGAGAAATTTCAACCTCTTTGAAATGTACTCACAAGATCTGGAAAATCTTCCTCTGTCTCCACTGTCCCTACCCCTCTCTGTCTTTGCTTCCTTCTGAATCTCGAACTCTTCTGGCAATTGACTGCTGCTCTCTAGAAAATTGAACTATCCAAGCAAATTGATCTCAAGTGTCTTCTCCATCTACCCATCAACTTCTTCTTATAATATTATGTTGGACCTCCAACAACCAAGATCATATCGGAGTCGATCTGTGTGAGTTTCTAGATGATTCACACCTTATATCAATTAATTTTGATTAATTAATTAGATTTCCTAAGTTTAGACTTAGGAAATATTTAAAAAAAAGGCTAATAATCTAATTGAGACACTTCTAGCTGGAATTTCTAGAAACAATTTATGGGTTATGGTGTTTTAGCCTCTCCATCAAGTATGAGACTAGAACGCCTCTGATGCTACAAAAAATGTTAATTTTATATAACAATGGTATGTTTTATGCTTTAGAGCAATCTACTTCAATCTTTTCTTATTAGCCCAATATCAATTTCCAGATTAGCAATCACATTAACATTGACAGTAAATGTTGATAGAACATAAAAAATAAGTAGAATACAAGCCAAGACAAGAGGACACAATATTTGGCGGATGCTAGGGAAAAACCCCAATGCGGAGAAAACCCTTTGATCAAATCTTCTTATTATTCTTCAAAAGTTCAGCAGAGAGAAAGAGTACAATATACAAAATACACTTGCATAATACTTTAGTCAAATAACAGTCAACCAAATGCCCTAACCAAAAAGTCAACGCTTGTCAAACCAACAAGAAATCTCCTCTGAATTAGCTCGGTCAAACCCAGTCGATGTGGCCTCCAATAGTAGTCCAAATCAGCCCAAAATAGATCTGAAAAACCCAGTCAAAATCGGTCAACAGAAAATTCAACGTTGTGGTCAATGGTGGTCAATGTGCTAAGAAATACTTGATTTATGTGTCAAAGAATGCGGCCTTGGGAGATCAAAATTCCTGCCTCAAAAACACACCAAATGGAATGTGTTTGACCCAAAGTCAACGTTGGTCACTGCTCTGCAAAACAGCCCTAAAACAGATCCAAAAATTTCAAACTTGCCCAATCACTTTGCCACACGTGTGAAGAAGAGAGAGAATCTCCAAGTGATGTATGAACCAATGAGGAGAGGAAAGATAGAGATATGTGTTGATATGATGATGTCCAAAATGAGGAATAGGTCTCTCTTATTTATATCCTTCAATGAGGGTGGAGACACATCCATTGGGGCTTATGAGCCTACATTAGACTTCTGGCCAACCTTGACAATTTGCACATGTGTGAGAGAATAAATTCAAAATCTCAATTTTTCTCATCCAAACAAGATGATCTTTAGATCAATCTTGCACCTCTTGGAAAGAGGAATCAAACAAAAATATCATCTCCATCATATGAGATGTCCAAGGTGGAGTTTGGCCCTAGTTTCCAATTTTAACACTCCTTCTCAACTAGGGAGAAATCCACCTGCCAATCCATTTGTCAACCTGTACCATCATGTCATCATGTATCATCATGTCATCCTGTACCATCTTGTCATCCCTACACTACTCTTATTTTCTCTACTCTAATGAACTATGACTAATTTGATCGAGATTGAGTCACAAGACCTTGCCACTCTCCATTGACCC
The DNA here is from genome assembly GCA_034641835.2 of Pinus albicaulis. NCBI lineage: Eukaryota > Viridiplantae > Streptophyta > Pinopsida > Pinales > Pinaceae > Pinus > Pinus albicaulis. Next base: position 931,078,239 of record CM076582.1, read on the forward strand.
AAAGTTAGTCTAGAGGTAAAAAACTCAACCAAACTTGATCCCAGATCAAGTTGTTGGACACCATGCATCCTATAATATATAGTACGGAAGTACACGATGCGTCCATCGGTAGTTATATGGTCTCTATCCTCATTTCCCAACTCATTGACCCTATGAGAGATACTTCCCATGAGTCCCGGACTACATGAGTAGGATGTATGTTGGGCATCAACAAGAGAGGGTGAGCCTTCTAATATATCCAACAATGGGGTATCATAGGGGAAAGTGAACCATTCACCCCTTACATAGCGCACAAATAGGAAAAGGTGAACCTCACCCTATGGTCGCTCATAGCTCCAAGGAGTAACCACATGCCCCCCGGAGCTCCCAGAGCTCAATGTCCAACTCAAGCGGGACCCTCATAGGAGGGTTTGTCTATGCCTCCAAGTCTCTCACAAAAGGTTAAGAATTTGACCTTTCCCAAGGGCTTAGTGAGAATATATGTGACCTGCTCATCAGTCCCAATGTGATGGAGCCTTACGACGCCTCATTTACCATATCCCGGATAAAGTGGTACTTGATATCAATATGCTTGGAGCAGTCGTGGAACACGGGATTCTCTGAAAGTCGAATCCCACTTTGGTTGTCACAATAGATCACAATGGTATCCATCACATGCCAAAATAGCTCACTAAAGAGCTTCCTCAACCAAACAGCTTCACAACAGGCCGTACTTGTTGCAATGTACTCGGCCTCGATGGTTCTCAAAGCAACCGATTTTTGCTTCCTGCACATCCAAGATATTGAAGAAAAACCTAGAGATAAGAAACATCCAAATGTTCTCTTACGATCCACCACACTGCCAGCCCAATCAACATCAGTATATCCATGGAGCCTCAAATTTTGACAGTGTATCTCAATCCATATATGACTATGCTCTAGAGATATCTCAAAATATTCTTGGCTCAATCCAGTGTATGTGATGAGGCTCGACCATAAATTGACTCGATGTATTCACTGCAAAGCATATGTCTGGACAACATTTCACTAAGAACATCAGGGCCCCCATGAGTTGAAGATACTCAGAAGGATTTCCCAAATTAGGCCCAACAACACTTCCGCATAGCTTCTTAAAGTTGAGTTCCATCGGAGTAGTCACAGACTTACAGTCCACCATCCCAAACCTTTCAAGCATCTTCACAATATATTTTCCTTGAGAAAGGAAAATCTCACCTGGATTTTTCCAGACCTCCAAGCATAGGAAGTAGTGCATCAATCCCAGGTATTTCATCTCAAATTCTGAAGCCAACTCGCTACTGCATTGATGATTGAGAGGGTCTATAGCATCTAAATTGAAGGTGACATCATGACTTATCTCCACTTCCCTTTGACCAGAAACATAGATTCTATATGCCTTTGAAGTTTCACTATAGCCCACAAATGTTCCCTTCTTTCCAGAAGCATCCAACTTTCTTCTCTTTTCTTTCGGCACATGAAAATATACGAGACTTTCAAAAATTCTAAAATGAGAAACATCAGGTTTCTTACCAAGGGAAGATTTCTTCAGGAGTTTTGGATTCCAAAGCTTGATGTGGGCATCTATTTTGAACGTACACAGCAGTGTTTCTAGCTTCTCCCCATAGGAACTTCGGTAGGCCTTGGTCATGAAGCATGGCACGAGTAGCTTCAATGATGGTTCGGTTCTTCCTTTTGGAAACTCCATTTTGTTTGGGAGTATAAGCAGTAGTGGTCTCCCTCTTAATGTTAGCTTCCCTACAATAGTCATTGAACTCATTTGACTCATACTCTGTTCCATTATTGATCCTTAGTATTTTGATCTTCTTCAAAGCAGAACCACTTGAACACTTCATCCTTCTTCTTCAAGAATTAGATCTAACTTTTTCGAGAGAAGTTATCCACGAAAATAGCATAATACAAATATCCTCCCAAAGATGCTGCGGGAAACATACCAGACAAATCATAATGGATCAATTGAAGAATGTCAGTAGTCTTACTTTCACTAGAGGGGAATGGTCCCCTTGTATGTTTCCCTTCGACACAACCCTGAAAAAAGCTTCATGATCAACTTTGAAATCGGGCATACCTGTGACCATCTTCCTAGCTTTTTAATGAAGGTGAGAAAACCTTTGGTGCCATAATTCAGATTGAATAGTAGTGTTGCATTTCATGGTTCCCAATGGACTTCCTCCAACCTAATAAAGGGTATCAACCCTGAAACCAAGAGTGAATGCTTCTTTGAAATTCCTCTTCCAAACACGTACCTTTCCATCAATGGATTCCACCTTTTGTATAAATTATATAGAAACTCTATATCAATGGATTCAATCCGATTATGTAATGTACTAAAATGAGATATTGAATCCTTCTACTATATTTGCGGAATATAAAATACAATTGCTTAATCACATGCACGTAAGAGAAAGGAATTATCAATCACACAAAACAAGATGTATCTCGGGAAAGAACATGCTCAAAACCCCTCTATCATATATTTTACATATTCAAAGAATCATGAAACAATACAATGATTTATCACACTGAAAAAATCCTGCACTCTACCAATCGTCTCACCCTGATCCTGCTCAAAAATTACTAGCAATTCTTAGGCAAAATTGACAAACACTTGGCCAATTATCAGCCCCTGCTTAGCCCAGCCTTTCTCACGCAATCCCTAGGCAATTCATCCCTATTAAATAGGATAATCAACCTTCCTTGACTGCGCAATCCTTCATGAGTCTTCCTTTGACTTTATAATTGTGCCTGGGCAATTCGCTAATAATACAACTAATAGTTAACTTCCCTTTTACCTTTGTCTCAACTGGGTCGTCATCAGAATTAACATGCATGAAACTAATAATAGAAAATAATCAGTTATCTAATAGATCACTACTTGTGAATTAAATATAATTTTATTCACTTGACCTCTCACTAGCTCATCACTCATTTAGAACTAGTTAAACTGATTTTAACTCAATTAATTTGAGTTAATTGATTACACATGCACTAAACTAATGCATTAACTGAAACTGGAGCCTGAAAATAATATAATCACTCTACATGCCTCACCTTTGACCCTCAACTTGAATTTCTTGAGCTAACTCAGTGTTTCTGACTTAGTTAACTGATACAAGTTGTTTATGAGATGAAATTACAATTTAATTTACAATTTATTTAAGGGATAAATAAATTAGATGCCCACATTTAGCTTTGGTGTGTAAATGAATTCCTCACTCATGTGTGATTGGAATCCCACACCAGTTATGTGGTCAATTTTTGTCCTTTCTGGATGTCAATTTCATTGTTTCTTGTTGCAAATTTCAACACTCCCTCTCAACAAGAAAGGAATCAATCTATCCCGATACGATACCTTTGGAATGTTCTACATGCAACACTTCTCTAGTGTTGTTTGCATATGCAACTCTCTTGAAATTGAATAGCCTCCGAACAACTGAATCAGTATAATGCATCTATCATCATAGTCTTTTGACTTATGCTAGCTACTGCACATGTCTACTAGACTCTCTGCATTGTTGCTGACATCTGCATCCATGCACTCTGCACTGTTGCCAACTCTTATCTGCGCTCTAAAATCTGACATCTGTCACTCTGATTTTCATCTTCTTGACATCTGCTTGCATCAATATAATTGATCCTTCTCGCTACTATTGTACTGTGGGCTCCTCGCAACTAGGTTCGATCCATGAGACACACCATCTGAATGGACCCTGCCCAAATTTCTTCTTGGGATTAATTCTGCACATCGCCCCACCTCATACCTAGAGGTATAACTGCATGTACTCCCTTTGCCCTTCTGGCTCGAAATTCCCCCCTCCTGGACATCTATGCTTGAGTGGATTCTTCCACTCAGTCTCCTCTCTGCTTCTACAATTGTGGTTGTTCCGCAACCTTCTAAGACTGCTTTTGAGGCTGCATGTTGAGAGATAATTTCTCCCTCTCAACCACCAAGTCATTAACCACTCTTTGCTCCTCAAAGCCTTGCATGCATACTCAACCTTGAAAGCATACAGGTTCTTGACTCTTGAACTGATCTGCTTCACCTGTCCCGTGTCTATGTTTTTAAGGAACACCTTTCCTTTTCTAAAAATCACCTCATAACCACGGTCTTCCAATATCACTATAGAGACAAGATTCTTCCTTAGGCCTAGAACATACAAACCATCTGCTAGTCTGAGAGGGGAGCCATACTCCCTTTGAAAAGTAATTGTACCTATGTCGGTCGCGCTATACCTCCCATCATCTCCAAACTCTATGTTATGTTGGAGGTCCTTCTCCTCCAAGTCACTGAAGAAATATCTATTCCCCGTCATATGGAACGAGGCACCGATGTCTAGATACCACATGCATCCCATTATAGTGTTGGCCATGCATGCAATGAGAGAAAAATCAAGCTCGAACTGTGAAGCCAATGCTTCACCCATTGCAACTGCAGGCTCCTTCTTGCTTGCCTTCTTCTATGGACAATTCGAAGCATAATGCCCATGCTTGTGATAGTGAAAAAATATAATCTTGGACAAGTCTCTCTTGCCCTCTTCGCCTTGGAATTTCTTTCCCTTGGCCTTCTTTCCTTTTCCCACTAATGCACAATCTTCTTCTTTTTTGGTGTTGGAGGTCCCGTCTCTGGTGCTCCGCCTTATCTCTTCTATTACCAAGTCAGACCACAAACGCCCTCAGTCTGGTAACTTCTCCTTCCCATTCACAGAGTCCCGGTAACTATGTTAGCTCTTGGGAAGGCCTAGAAGTGCTAGGATCACCAAGTCATCATCGACTACGGTCACACCAACACTTCCAAGCTCATCTCGACATTGAGTGAACTTCGCCAAGTATGTTGGTACCGTCTCGCCCTCCTCCTTGATCTTTCTGAGATTTTCTTTTAGCGCCAACTTCCTTTGGTCGTTGATGTTCTGAAACAGATCTAACAAGGCCTTCCACATAGCATATGGATTTGCCTTCCCATGGAGACTCGAGACAATATGATCTTGAACTCCCTCTAATAAGATCCTTCTCACCTTTGCTACCTTCTTCTGCCATGTATCAAGAAGTTGGGCATCTGCTGCTACGGACTTGGGAATATCAAAATCTATGAATTCCTTCAACCTGTTGTCCTCCAACACTGCCTCCATCCTGTCCTTCCATGGAATATAATTTTAATTTCCCTCAAGTGCATATTCGAGTCTCAAGCCATTGAAAGACATCTTGATCTGTTGTTGGATCCTGAAGAATAAATCTGTAAATTTGTATTTGTTCAAGACAAACTCAATTTCTTCTCTTCTATTGTGATTCCTAACGCTTTGATACCATGTAGAAATTATATAGAAACTCTATATCAATGGATTCAATTTGATCATGCATTGTACTAAAACAAGATACTGAATCGTTCTACTATATTTGCGGAATATAAAATACCATCGCTTAATCACATGCAAGTAAGAGAAAGAAATTATCAATCACACAACACAAGATGTATCTGCGCAGAGCACCTACTCAAAACCCCTCTATCATATATTATACATAGTCAAAAAATCATGAAACAATACAATGCTTTCTCACATTGATAAAATCTTGCACTCTACCAATCGTCTCACCCTGATCCTGCTTAAATTTGACTAGCAATTCTTAGGCAAAATTGACAAACACCTAGCCAATTCTCAGTCTCTGCTTAGCCTAGCCTTGCTCACACAATACCTAGGAAATTAATCCCTATTAGATAGGATAATCAACCTTCCTTGACTGCGAAATCCTTCATGAGTCTTCCTGTGACTTTATAATTATGCCTGAGAAATTCGCTAATAATACAACTTATAGTTAACTTCCCTTTAACCTTTGTCTCAACTGGGTTGTCATGAGAATTGACATGCATGCAGCTAATAATAGTGAATCATCAGTTATATGATAGATCACTACTTGTGAATTAAATCTAATTTAATTCACTTGACCTCTCACAAGCTCATCACTCAATTAGAACTAGTTAAACTAATTTTAACTCAATTAATTTGAGTTAACTGATTACACATGCACTAAACTAATGCATTAACTGCAATTGGACCCTGAAAATAATAGAATCGCTCTACATGCCTCACCTTTGACCCTCAACTCGAATTTCTTGAGCTAACTTAGTCTTTTTGACTTAGTTAACTGATACAAGTTGTTTATGAGATGAAATTACAATTTAATTTCCAATTTATTTAAGGGATAAATAAATTAGATGCCCACATTTAGGGTTAGTGTGTAACTGAATTCCTCACTCATGTGTGACTGGAATCCTACACCAGTTATGTGGTCAATTTTTATCCTTTCAGGATGCCAATTTCATTGTTTCTTGTTGCAAATTTCAATACCTTGAATCCTTTGTCTTCCATTGCCGAAATAGACACTAAATTCTTCTTCAAGTCAGGTACATATAACATATCTTGTAGATGAAGATTTGAACTTGATTTAGATGAAGAGTAACCATCCTTGTCCCTTTAAAGAGATAGGTGGTATTGTCTCTTGGTATAATCTCCAAATTTGTTTCATTTCCAATCAAATGTGAGAGGGCCTCTTTGTATCCAGTGAAGTGCCTTGATGCACAACTATCAATCAACCAATTATCCAAGGTGTCAGGAGGAGAGGCGGCAGAGAGAGAAGATATAAGAATAAATTCTTTTTAAATTCTTGTTATCTACAACATTAGACTCATCATACCTAGAGTTTCTTGATCTCTTGAGGGTTGACCATTTCCATTTCATGTAGCGGGAGCCTTTCTCTTTCCTTTGTTGTTGAACCTGTTGTTCCTTTGATTTCCATTTCCCTTGAAATTGTTGTTGTTGTAATCATCATATCGTGGTGTATCCCTTTTATTGGGGAACTCTCTAGCATAGTGGCCAAACCTATTACAATTGAAACATCTACCCTTCCTTCCTTGTTTGAATCCTGATCTTCCTTGACCTTGATTTCTAGAACCAACATTGTTCTTTAATCTAGCTTGAGCGAAGAATGCAGTAGGCTCATTCCTATTTGAAGGCATGTCTCTCTCCATCATCCTTGTCTCCTCTTGAGTGCATCTAGTCAACAATTCATCAAAATATGGAATCATGTCATTGTTGAGGATAGTGGTATTAAATACATACCATGCTCGGGGAAGGCCTCCAAGGGAAATAAGAGTGAGCTCCCGATCGTCAATAACCCCTCCAATAGATAGAAGATCATTTTTTATTTCGGTAATCCTCATGAAATAGAATTGGATGGATTCTCCTCTATCCATTTTGATGTCCTTCAACTTGTTCTTGAGAAAGAGGATTTGATTTGCGTTTCTGACCCTGAACATGCTAACCAACTTGTCATACATCTCCTTAGATGTTCCCAACTCGGAGATGTAAGTAACCAAATTCTTGTGAATAGAATCCCTAATGATCTTCTTAGCTTTGACCTCTCCTTTCTTGTACTTTGTCTGAGTGGCAGTCGGTGCATTTGAAGGAGGCTTAGTAATATTTCTCTGCACATAATCCATAACATCATGCTCCTCCAAACTCAAGTCCAAGGACATTTTCCATGCATGATAATCAAACTTATCATTGAGCTTGTCATCATATTTGAAGTAAGATGAGGAAGCCATTGACCCTTGTCCTTTTCCAACAAATATCAGTGATTTATCTTCTCACACTTGCTTGGGCTTTGTCTTCACCTAAGCTCTTATACCATTTTACTTTTAGATAACAATGGTATGTTCTATGCTTTAGAGAAATTTACTTCAATCTTTGCTTATTAGCCCAATATCAATTTCCAGATTAGAAATCACATTTACGTTGATAGTATATGTTGATAGAACATAAACAATAAGTAAAAGACAAGCCAAGACAAGAGGACACAATATTTGGTGGATGCTAGGGAAAAACCCCAATGCGGGGAAAATTGTTTGATCAAATCTTCTTATTATTCTTCAAAAGTTCAGTAGAGAGGGAGAGTACAATATACAAAATACACTTTCCCAATACCTCAGTCAAAGAGCAGTCAACAGGATGCGCTAACCAGAAAGTCAGCACTAGTCAAACCAGCAAGAAATCTCCTCCAAATTAGCTCGGTCAAGCCCAGTCAATGCGGCCTCCAACAGTAGTACAAATCAGCCCAAAACAGATCTGAAAAACTTAGTCAAAGTCGGTCAACAGAAAATTCAACACTGTGGTCAAAGTGATGTGGTCAACGCTGCGATCAAAGGTCGTCAATGTGCTCATAAATCCTTGATTTTTGTGCCAAAGAATGCGGCCTAGGGAGATTGAAATTCTTGCCTCAAAAACACAGCAATGGTAATTTGTTTCACTCAAAGTCAACGTTGTGAAAAATATCCCTAAAACATATCAGAAAATTTCATACTTGCCAATCACTTTGCCACATGCATGAAGAAGAGAGAGAAGCTCCAAGTGTTGTACGAACCAATTAGGAGAGGAGAGAGAAAGATATGTGTTGATATGATGATGTACAAAATGAGGAATAAGTCTCTCTTATTTATATCCTTTGATGAGGGTGGAGACACATCCATTGGGGCTTATGAGCCTACATTAGACTTCTAGCCGACCTTAACAATTTGCACGTGAGAGAGAATAAATTCAAAATCTCACTTTTGCTCATCCAAACAAGATGATCTTTAGATTAATCTTGCACCTCTTGGAAAGAGGAATCCAACAAAAATATCATCTCCATCATATGATTTTTCCAAGGTGGATTTTGGCCCTAGTTTCCAATTTTAACAAAAACTAACACTAGAGCTCAGGTACAATGTGTTGTCTGTCTTAGTGATTGAGGCGAAGGGATTTGAGGTGATATTCCAAGATGTGAAAGAAAATCTCGGGCTTAAAGGGTCTAACTCTACTAGAGTTATCATTCGAGTTAGGGAGCATGGACTATATTGGCTGACGGGAAAGCCCATAGATCAAGGAAATATGCATATTCCTAAGACTCAGAGGGAGTCAAGTTTGAGTGAGTGTATGCATGTTCCGAGGGAGAATCTGCAACCCAAGAAGAGTGCATGGCCAGTTGGGAGTAAGGGTACTTCTAGAGTTGGTAAGAAGAAATTGTGGAATGGCCTGAAGTAATTTTAGGAGAAGAAGAAGTGGGAAGCCTATGGTGGCAGAGACACTACTGAGGATAGTGTGAATCATTCTACAGGGTATGTTGTAGTGGTGAACGCCACAAATTGGGCTAGTGTTGTTGATGATGAGATACTTTTGAGTAGTGGAAGTACCCCCCTCGCAAAGAGGGATTGTTGAAATGTGTATCTTGGGAGGCACTCCCACAACCCTTGGGATATTAGGTTAGTGTGGAGTTGACCCACGAAAATGAAGCTTTGTGGGAAATGTACCCAAGTGGTGGGCTTTGTACCCAAAGTTGTGGGTAAATACCCAAGTGGAAAAATAGTTGTTTATTCATTAGATGCATGAGGGGCACCCTTGATGGACTAAGGGGCACCTAGACTTCAATGGTGAGGGATAAAACAAATGAAAAGTAATTTCATTCTTAAGATAGGGGGGGTTTTATGTGTAGGCACATGTTGGTTTGGCCTACAAGACATGACCCTTAGGGTTTAATGTGCTCCCCTAATATCACTATAAGAAGAGGTGAATTCCAGTTCATTTGGCATCATCCATAAGAGCAATTCATCAAGAGAAGACAAGCAAAGTGACCACAGACCTCAAGGATTTGAGTTAGGAAGGTATAAGAAGGATGAGTTGTGTCTCTAATCTTATGTTTTGGCTGGCCAAGTTTGTGGAGGTTTGTTCATTAAGTTCTGGGCATACAAATTGTGCATCACCTTTATGCATTTGGTCGTGACATCTTCTGAAGTTTAAGAGAGGGTTGAGACCCTATTTTGTGCTAGATAGGAGGTCGCAAGGCCTATGGTAAGGCAAAGATAAGGGGTTGAAGTTTTGTGAAAGAGATTTAGGGCTAGCAAGGGAGGTGCCCACAAGGGTATGCATGACTGAGGTGGCCATAGGAGATCCACACTGTGGGGCCGCAGAGATCTATAATTTAGGTCGAGAATCTCAGTCAAGTTGGTGACTAGGGCCGAGGATCCGTAGGAGTTATGTTGAGTTCTCAATAAAGTAAGTTTGTTGTCTCATGTTTGATGAAATAATTAAGTGTGGTAGTTATGTCCATAAGGGTTTTGGACAGAAATTTTTTATGCCTTAGATCAGTCATCTTAAAGTGAGTCAAGGGACTATGTGTCGGATAATTTGAGAAGCCCTAAGTACTGTGATTTTGAGTTGTAAATATTTGTTGAGCGGGTCATTCCAAAAGAACCTAAGAGAAATGATTTTGGTGGAGAAAAGTTGGTGTATGAAGGCAGTGTTTGAGTGCCCTAAGTTCAGACACGTTGGATCAGCAAAAGCTCTGTTCGAGGGAAGAATTGTTGAGACCTATGTTCAGTCTTCTTGGAGCAGGAGGAGGATTGATAGACGCAATTTGATGAGCTGAATATGCAAGCAATTTTGGAGCAGTAGAAGTACATGTGAGCAACAAAGGTGGAGGTATTGGAGCAACATACTGTCTTCAATTATAGGTGGCAAAGGACCTGCCAAGTGTTTAAGGCAATTGGATTGAAAGGGTTGTGGTAAGCGCTTCATCAACAAGTAATTCAAGTGTGTCTTGTTCAAGGGTAGATTGAGTGTCATAAGTTGTTGACATCAAACCCTAGTTTTCCTTGTATCAGGGCTAATTGTAAGGGCCATGATCCCTAGTATGAGAGTTGTGGAGATTCCGAGCTTTGATTCTAAAAAGCCCTATATTTATTGCATTAAAATTGTAATATAACAATTTTTGGGTTGTGCAAAAAATCTTGTGTACTACATTGATTCATTGTTGTACATTTTTTGCTATGCAAAGTGCTTGTGTTGTGGCATTTTAGTGTGTTTGTGATCTTGTTTTAGATATAGATTTGACTCTAAAGTGTTAAGGAAAAAACAACAACTTTGTCATATTCAAATATAAATTCAAGGATAGAAAAACCCTTGGAATAAAGGTAGATCACCATGATTTCCTATAAGTATCCCTAAGTATTAGTGATCCAATCTTGGAGATCTATTGGCTTCATCAATACATTGTTAAACTTGCATATCAATCCATGAGCATAATAATAATCTTCTTCCACCTTGACCTAGGATGGATCAAGGCTCACCACTGGCACCATGGCAGTGGGTTTGAAGCAAAATGATTGGATCATCAAGTTCATTTGATTAAGAAGTGAATCCTTAAGGGGAACCTTCTTGAGTTTGTCCTCCATTGAATAGTTCCTTCGCTAAAATCTTGCTTTGTCAATTGGGATGGAAGGATTCGTGCCATATGGGAGCTATAAGCCCTACCATAGTTAGGTTACAAAGCAAGGGAGGCATATCAAACAGGGAAGTAGGCTAGGTGAATCAATCCAATAGAAAATTGGCTTAGAAGTGCCATAACAAGCTCAAGTGGATGCCTATCCTAAGTGTATCTCTTTCTTCAAGGAAATTTACAATCTCCATATACTTGTTAATCTAGCATGCATGATCTTCTACAAAACCTTATGCTGAAATGTGGTATTCCTTGTTAGTTAAAATATATATCTAGAAAAAAACAAACAAAATATACATGTGGAAAGAAAATAAATAAAGACAGATAGATGGAAATATAGTAGTGGAAAGAAAATGAACAAATCCATAATTGGGAATTAACAACAATAAACAAACCTTTATTGATATCCAAGATTGGATGTAGCGTTCACTTGCCTTTTCAAGGGAGTAATCTCCAACATGAGAAAAACTCCAAATACAAAATATTCACTTGATAACCAATTACATAGCTTCTACTACTATATATAGTTTTTAATTGACCAAAAGCCTAACCACCTAGTGGACCTCTATAAATGAGGTATCAACCACTACTAGTGCACTTTCTTTAATCAGGCCACTTATATTTATTGATTTTTCACACTCTACTATATTATGCGACCTTATTTAATAAAGATGACCCTTAATATATTAGATAACAATCTATTCCAATAACGAAGGGAGTTAGGGTTGGACCCTAACATGCTCCCCCCTCACAAAGCAACCTTGTCCTCAAGGTTGGAGATGAGGAAACTAGTGGAGAATCTCACTATTTCCCATGTAGAATCTTCAAGTTGTATCCTTCCCACGTCCTTCCATTGGATCATAACATACTGGATAGGGTGCCAGTGAAGATGATGTCACATTTGTCCAGACTCCAAAACTACCTCAAGCTCCAATTAAATGGAACCCTCCTCATCTAATTCAAAAAGGCTCATTTAAACTCTACAATTGGACCCAAGCACTTCTTCAAACAAGACAAAATAGAGACTCTACCTAGCTTGGAATGGACAAGCAAAGTCAATTTGTAATCGATTGGACCTATACATTTGAGTATACTATAAGGTATACAAAAAGTTAGGAGCTAATTTCTAGTGACTCTTCTCATTGAATGTGGTTTGCTTATAGGCTTGGAGATGCAAGAACACCTAATCCCCTTTTTCAAAATGACAGTTTGGGTGATGTTGATCAACTTGTGTGCTTCATGAGATTTTGAGCTAACACGAAATTATCTTCAAGGGTATAAAAAATATTAGGAATTTGGCTTCTGATAACAGTGTATAGAATCTTTCGGTGAAAATCACATCAAAGCAAATTTCGTCGACGTGTTTCGAACCAGCCAATGTGGTTCATCATCAAGACAAGATGATAAATCTAATCAAGGAACCCATTTAAGTAGATAAGGAGAGCTCCAACTAGTCATTGTAAAATAACGGTTAGTTTGACTCAGGTAAGAATCAAAGAATTCATGAACATATCGTTGACCTTAAACATAGTCGATCTCGCTCCTCTGCCCTAGCAGAGCATGTTGAAAAGACTAAACATCACATTTGCATTGAGGGTGCTGAGGTGATTGCGAGGATTGACCATTTCCATCATCGCAAGTTGAGGGAAGCTTTGGAATCGAAAAGAGGCATGTTAACCTTAATAGGGATGATGGGTGGAGTGTTAGCAGATGTTGGATTCCGACCCTTCACTCTTAGTTGGTGTTCTCCATTGGGTCTCTTCCTCTGCTTTGACTCTCGTTTTTTTTTTTTAATTATTATTATTATTATTATTATTATGTATTTATTTATTTATTATTATTATTATTCATTTATTTTATTTTTATTTATTTTTTATTTCATTTGATTTGATTTGATGTTTATTTGATTTGATTTTTTTTATTATATATATATATTTTAAAGATAAAAATAAAAATAAAATAATAAAATAATAATAAAATTCTAAATATAAATATTAAATTATATTACATTTAATTTTTTCATAAAATATTAAATAAATAAAATGAATAAATAAATAATATAACTACTATTAAATAATTTTTAATTATGCTTCTTACTCGAGTCAAACTAGTCATTATTTTACAACGTCTAGTTGGAGCTCTCCTTATCTACTTAAATGGATTCCTTGATCAGATTTTTCATCTTGTCTTGATGATGAACCACACTGGCTGGTTCGAAACGCGTCGACGAAATTTTATTTGATGTGATTTTCACCAAAAGATTCTACACACCAGTATAAAAAATGTTAGAGTGAGTTGTTAGGTTGTTATTTACCTCTTACACATCAAAAAAGTCTAGTAAGTACAAGATCAGTGGTGGGGGTAGTTGTCCATAGAAGACCTCAAAGGGGGTCATTTTAGTAACATCATAATAGGTTACTATTTTACCACCATTCAAGAAGAAGCAATGTTTTAAAACTTCGACTCGGGTTCCAAACTGGTCGAGGGTTGACTCCGACTCTGACTTCGACTCCAACTCGATATCGACTCAGCCTGTTCGGTTTGAATGACTCGGTCTTTGTAAAAAATACATTAAATATTTATTTTTTTATTAAAAAAACATAATTTTAAAGATTTTCATTCATGTTTCCAAACACAAAGCATTAGAATATAGAAAAAAGACAACATATGATCAAAGTAGGCACATGAATATATCCATTAGAACAAAATGGCACCCATTGCATTGTCCAATACATACATGATATAGAGATCAGAACAAAAACACATAACCACGGAGGCTCTAAATGGCCTCTACAATAAAACATCACTAGTCACTACTGCTAGACAAGGCAAGATCATCTGGCTCGGATTCTAAATCAGAGGGGGAAACCCATGGCTCCTCCTCCTCATCAAGATCTTCAACTAGAACTGTAGAAGTAGTAGTACTAGCACGCTGAGCTTGAGATAGACGAGCTATGCATTTGCGTTGTGGCTAACTAGAGGAAGTATCTGTGGTTGCAACTTGAGGACTTGGGGCTGGGACTGGTACTAGTGGATCTGCATTTAACTGAGCCTCTATCTGTTCATCAAAGTCAAGACCAATATCCTCATCAGATTAGAACTCTATTGGACAACTCTCCACTACCCAATATGATGTTGGATCAATATCATCCAACACAATGGAATATGAATCAGGTCTTTTGTTCAACAATTGGTTGCGTCTTAGTCAGAGGTTGTATTAGACATAGACTAGATCATTTAACTGATTTTTCTCCAAACAGTTTCTCTTCTTTGTGTGAATCCTCTCAAAGACAGACCAATTGTGCTCACACCCAGAAGCACTGCAAGTTTGACTCAAAATGTGGATTGCAAACTTCTACAATTGAGGACAATGGCTACCAAATGCCTCCAACCATTGTGCTGCAAAAAACATAGTTGTGTAATGAGTTTCAGTTAGCTCAACAAATTATATCCAACTTTCAAATTATAAACAATTTAAAAAAATAATAAAATATGAATTTGAAAATTGAAATTATTTGTTTACCTGGCTCATCTGATTCCCTTGCAATCCTTGCAAGGTTCTTGCCAAAGGTCTTGTGGCTCTGTTGAAGCAAGTGATTTGTTTGTGTATCTCTAGTTGGTCACTCTCCTTAGGGATCATGCGATCAATGCAGTCAATCAATCCATCTCTAAACTCCCCAGTCAAAGTTCCTGCCTCCAGAGCTTTATAATGATACCTTGAGTTCAGAAAATACCCAGCTATATGTATAGGGCGATGGAGTTGATTGTTCCATCTTTGATTAATGATTTCCCAAATGGGCCCATACTTAGCCACTATTTACTTGTATGTTGCATTTATTTGCTCATTTGCTTGATCCATAGCCTCATAAATGAAGCCCATAATCAATCTTTCCCCATCCACCAACCGCAACACCTTACCCAGTGGCTCAACAACCTTCACAATTTCTGTTGTCTTTTTCCAAAATATTTCTTCATTAACTTTCTTTTTCACATCTTTGTCATCATGTTTGCGAGACCATTGACATTCATTCTATTCATCACTGGAAAACACCTTTTGCAAGTTTCTATGTTGGGAAAGCACAGATTGCAATGTCAAAAAATGTGTTGCAAATCTAGTGATGGCAGGCCTAATAATATCTTTGCCCCCTATGTGTTTCCTCATCAAGTTCAAAATCCATGAGTGATTGTAAATATATTTTGTTATTCTTTTGGCATGCTCTACAGTGTTCTTGATCCAATCTATTTTACCAATATCCTCAAGCATAAGGTCTATGCAATGTGCAACACATGGGGTCCAAAAGAAGATTTTTTGTTTTTCCTCTAACATTTTACTAGCAAGAACATAGTTAGAGGCATTATCCGCGATGATTTGAACAACATTGGCCACCCCCACCTCTTCAACAACATCATCCAAAAGTTGAAACAACAAGTGTGCATCTTTCACCCTATCAGATCCATCAACTAATCTTAGAAACATGGTTCCCTGTGGGCAAAAGATAAGAAATTTTATGATGGTACGGTTCCTCTGATCAGTCCATCCATTTGACATGATGGTACATCCTATTTTTTCCCATGAGTTTTTGAAATCTCTCAAATATTCATCAATGGACAAAATCTCTTTTTGCAAAAGAGATCCCCTTAACTCATGCATAGTAAGGCCTTTGAAGCCCTTTCCAATAACAAATATGGCATCAAACATAGGTTCATAATATGGTGAACGAGAAGCATTGAAGGGGATATCAACATCATACCACCATTTAGCTATGTAATCACAAGCAATTTCTCTCAATTCTTTCTTCCAATGCTAATCTAAAGTGGCCTGCATTTGACCTCTATTAGCTTTAGGACCATGTGCACTATTAGAGGGAGAGGAGGGTGTGAAAAAACTTTTGATATTACCCTTATTTTTCATTGTACCCTTACCCTTTTCTTGAATAGACTCCAAAGAGGGAGGAACATAGCGAAAGGGGTTTGATGCATCAGTGCAAGGGATAGATGAAGAGCCCTCATAATCAAAATTGAGGTTGACAACCATCATGTGTTTTATATTCCTTTTCGTCCCAATTTCAACCTCTATTTTTTTTGCCTAACTTTGTCTTCCTCAAACTTTTGAAATTGATCTCTCAACTCCTTCCTAATTTCCCCAATTTCTTCTATTGGTGCTTCACATGGAGTAATTTGGCCTCTAAGACCAGCCAAGTGTAGTTTCAGCCTATGAAGCCCCCTCCACCCCCCTTAATTTTTCTCTTACAAAATTTCAATGCATTTGATCATCAATCATCTCGGCATATGCCCAAGCAGCATCTTTCATTCTAGGAGCCATTTTGGATTGATATTTGGACTTGGAAATGAAAGATTTAAATCTGAAAATGAAAACAAAAAAAGCTACTCATTCTATGTTCATTTCTTTAACAAAAATTTATGTTTTCAATTTCCATATTTGCAAAAAAAAAAAGCAAGCAAAGGCAAGTTTTAGAAGTGAAAAAAAAAAATTTACCTCTACGCTCTAACCTCCTCAATGCTGCTCCAACAAACCAACTCCTCAATGCTACTCCAATGACTGCCCAAGAAGCTCCTCACTGTTGCTCCAAAGATTGCCCAAGAGACTCCTCAATGCTGCTCCAAAAACCAACTCCACAACTCTTCACAAATATTCACACAAATGCAATGAGATAGTTGTGAGTAAATGAGGGGTTGGGTAGCTTTTATAGGCTTGGGAGGGGTTAGAGGGCATATAAAAACCTTAAAACTGAATTAAAATCCGAATTGGGGTCCATTTTGGATGTTTTGTGGGGTCTGAGGCTCACTATGAGGCTCGGTCGGGTAACTCAGACTCGGTCGAGCTGGCCGGTTTGTGACTGAATCAGCCAAGTTAGTGACCAACTCGGCCGGTTCGGTCACAAACCGGCCTCCGGTTTGGTTTTTCTACCGAGCCGGTTCGGCCAGTGGGTTGGCTCGGTCAGCTCGGCCGAATCCAAGCCAGCTCGGCCTTTTTTTAAAACAGTGAGGAGTGACCACTAAATCCATTGAGCTTGCTCAAATTCAATTGAGTACCTTGAAACCTGAACAACTCCTACCAAAAATTGCTAGTGATGTTGGGATCATGGATCATCATGGATCAATCACAATGAATTTAGGCATGCCATGTCATTTTAAACATCGTCCATGAATACATGTGCTACTTTGAAGGCCTTAGAATGGAGTTGTAAGACATAAAAATGACCATATTTGAAGAAGTGCTCAACAATTACCATTACTACTGATTTGTTGCCTAATTTAGATAACCCAAATAAAGTCCATAGAAATATCAACCCACATAATGACAAAAATGAGTAAAAGTTGTAATGCCCCTAAAGACCTTACTATTTCCTCTTTGTGTCTGTAAGTAGTGTAACATTTTGACACAAAGGTGCGGAAGTGTTTTTTCATGCCTCCCCTCAATATTCTTACCCTTATGGGATATATATATATATATATATATATATATATATATATATATATATATATATATGAGTGAATCTATAAGAATTTGATTAGACAGAATACTAAATGCAGAAGCCATTTCAAGTGAAAATGCTGCAGTCTGTAAAATTAATTACAGAAGAAAATTGAAACAACTCCCATGGGATATATATATATATATATATATAAAAAGAGAGAATCTATAAGGAATTTGATTAGACGAAGAACGAGATAGCAGAAAGTGATGACAGAGGGCAATTTCCAAGTGGAGGCAATGCACCAGGGTCTATTGAGAATGATACAGAAAGTTGAAACACCTCCCAACCAAGATCATGACACCTGAGATTGTGTCTCCTCTAGCTCATAGAATCCACCTTGTTCTGCTTCTATCACTCAGAGCGAAGAAAATAACCTAAAGCACAGGGGTCAGGTCACCCTAGTCCCAAAGGCAATATAGAAGATCACTCTTCTAGCAATATACAATTGGTGCTGCAGGAGACAAAAATGATGGCAGAGTTTACCACAACCATAAAGGAAACAGGAATCTTACAGGTTGAGGTCATCAGTCCTCCCCTCCCAACAAGTAGGAAAGAATGGATACTAAGTCAGATAAAGACAAATACTCTTCCTCACAGAGTTCCTAAGCTTCCACCCTATGATACCACCGGGGTTACAGACATTGATGCCACCACGTCCTCGTTCAGTCAACTTGAGATGGCATCTGTATCTTGAGGGACGATACAAACAAGAATTGTTCCACTGATGACTTCTGGGCCCATTTCGTTTAGTTCATTAAGTTCCAGTTTAGCACAAGTTTTAATAAGCTCATACACTCAATTGTTACTGATTACATTTGGTTTTTTGTGTCTACGGTGTCAAAATTGCATATTGTTGCCTCCTGACCGCCAGAGATATAGCAATCTATTCAAGAGCACGCTAAGAAAGTTTATCTGGAAAAAATTTCTTTTTCCAGCTATACCACAACCTAAATCTTTAGTTGATGATTGAGTTCACAAGAAGTTGCATTTCGATTCCCGGGGAAATCTAGTTTAGTATATATGCACCAAGAGTAGATGATGTTAATGATAGGTCACAGATGAATATTACTGATTATAAAGTGCACCAAGTATCAATGTTGAGTTTACAGGTTACACCACAGGAAAGCGGACAAGTTAATGAATTTATTAAATCAGGCGACTCGGAAGGGAGTTCCTAATCCCCTTTTGATCTCTTTACATAATGCCCAGAAACTTCATTTGACAGGACTACTTTATTACAAGTGTCCTTATCTGAGTATTATTGAGAAATCTTGTATTCTGGTTTATGCTCAGCAGAAATTCAATATGTAATCATGTGCTAAGTTTTTTGTAACTTATGCACACAGTAAACAGATTCGAGCTTCAAATTTTCTTTATAATATCCTCCCTGTCCTACTCACACACCTATAGTGAGCACAGATAATAATTTGCTAGCAAGTACAAACAGACACTGATAAGGAAAAAGGCAATCATATTGTTATGGCATATCACATGTAGTTGTTATGTTAGAGGTGTTGACAGAGGTGAAAAAATTATGAATATGTAAAGGGCTTCCGTATGGAACGTCTGAAAATCAATAGGATTGACTGCTTGTTTGGGATTTGTGCATTTTGGTACTGCGCTCTCTCTCATGCTTCTCTACAAGGTGACCTGTTTTTCAAGAATTGTATAGCATTCGTCTACCATCTTTTATCTCCCTACAACCTCTAAAACTTTCTACAGATATTCTATATTTGCAGGTTCAATCGATCTCCCGTCAAAAAAGCATGCACTTCTTTATTGACCTCGATCCAACTACATCCAGGTCTTTTTTTAACACCTCTCTCTTTCATCATCCTCCGTATCTTTTCAATGTCATCCCACCTGCCAGCTGCAGCATAAATGTTTGATAAAAGCACATAAGGTGCAGTATTTTTAGGGTCCAACTCAAAAAGGTGCTCCGCCGCACATTTTGCTAGTTCTATATTGTTATGAACTCTACAAGCACCAAGCAAACAGCTCCATATAGGGGCATCAGGATTCATTGGCATTTTGTTGATGAAATCTTGGGCTTCATCTAGATGTCCAGAACGGCCAAGAAGGTCAACCATGCATATATAATGTTCCATTGAAGGTACCAAGTTATAGTGTTTAGTCATGGAATTGAAGTATTGATAGCCCTCGTCTACTAGACCTGCATGACTGCAGGCAGACAAAATACTAACTAAGGTTACATGGTCCGGAATCATGCCAGAGTGTTTCATTTGTTCAAAGAATTTGAGGGCCTCCTTGCTACAGCCATGCATAGCATATCCTCCTATCATTGTGTTCCATGAGATTATGTCTGGGTGATGCATCGTCTTAAATAGTTCACGTGCCTTTTGTATGCTTCCACATTTTGCATACATGTCTATGAGGGAATTCATCACCGCATTATCAGATCCAAATCTGCTTCTAATTATATTTTCATGGATTTCAATACCCTGTTCCAAAGCCGCCATGTTGGCACATGCTGGGAGAACAATTGTAAATGTTGTTGAGTCTGGCCTCGCACCTTCCAATTGCATTTGTTGAAAAAGGTTCAGGGCCTGGTCATCATGCCCATTCTGTGCAAGTCCTGCAATCATTGCATTCCATGATACAGTGTTTCGTTGCTCCATTTCCTTAAAAATTCTAAGGGCTTTATCAACAAGCCCATTCTTTGCATATCCTGTAATCAATGCATTCCATGAGACCAGGTCCCGCTGTTGCATTCTCTGGAACAAGTCCGATGCTTTCTCTATGCTCCCACATTGTGCATACATATCTAGAACGGCTGTCATCACAAAGACATCAGGCTGAAATCCACTTGTAATTATTTTTGCATGGATCTCCATACCTTGCTCTAAAGCTGTTGAATCAGAACACAAAGGTAGAATAATGATGAAGCTTTTTGAATCTGGTTTCACACCTGCAAATAGCATCTGTTGAAAAAGTTTCAAAGCTTCCTCACCTTGCCCATCCTGTGAAAGTCCTGCAATTAATGTATTCCATGAAACCACATTTTTTTGAGGCATTTCTTTAAAGAATTGTAGGGCCTTATCAGTGAGCCCATTTTGAACATATGCAGAAATCATCACGTTCCATGAAACTATATCTCGATGATGCATTTTCTTAAAAATTGCATATGCTTTGTCTAAGCTCCCACATTTTGCATACATGTCTATCAGCGCATTCTTCACCATGTTATCAGGTTGAAATCCACTGGTAATCATTTTTCTGTGTATCACCACGCCGTCTTCCAAAGCTGCCATTTTAGTACATGCTGAAAGAACACTAGCAAAAGTTTTTGCATCCGGCACTGCACCAGACGATTGCATTTCTTGAAAAATCTTCAGCACCTCCTCGCAATGGCCATTCTGTGCAAATCCTGAAATCACTGCATTCCAGGACACCACAGTTCTTCGAGTCATGCTATTGAAGAGTTTCATGGCCTCATGAACAAACCCATTCTGTGCAAACCCTGTGATCATAGTATTCCAAGAGACCACATTTTTTTCAGGTATTTCCTTAAAGAGTTTCAAAGCCTCTTCTACAAACCCTCTATGCGCATATCCTGCAACCATAACATTCCATGAGACCACATCTAGACAACAACTTTTGTCGAATATTTCACGTGCCATCTCTAAACTCCCACATTTTGCATACATGTCTATCAAAGCGTTCACCAACAAAATATTACATGCAAGCCCATTTATAATGATTTTTGCATGGATTCCAATACCCAACTCCAAAACTGCCAAGTTAGTGCATGCTGGGAGAACACTGGCGAAGGTTTTCGAATCTGGCATTAAATTCATTTGCTGAAAGAGAAACAGGGATTCCCAACTATGGCCATTCTGTGCAAATCCTGCAATCATAGCATTCCATGAAGCCAAGTTTCGTTGAGTCATTTTGTTGAAGATTTCAAAGGCCTCACCGGTGAACCCATTGTGTGCATATCCTGCAATCATAGTCGTCCAGGATACGAGATCTCGTTGAAGCATTTTGTCAAACAGTTTGCGCGCCTTCTCTATGCTGCCACATTTTGCATACATGTCTATCAGGGTATTCATCACAACGAGATCAGATTCGAATCCAGTTTTAATAATAATAGCATGGACACACTCACCATGCTGTGGGGATTCGGAGTTGGCACATGCTGGAAGGACACTGGCAAAGGTGAAATTATTAGGTTGAACCCCTGTTCTTGGCATTTGATGAAAGAGTACCAATGCCTCCTCAGGAGGTCCATGCCTTGAGTAAGCTGCGATCATTACAGTCCACGAGCACACATTTCGTTCAGGCATTTGGTCGAAAACTCTGCGAGCGTCCACCGCGCTCCCGCACTTAACATACATGTTGAGAAGAGTGTTCTGTAAAAATCTGTCTCCCATGAATCCCATCTGATTGATATGGGCATGGATTAGTTTGCCATCTAATAAGGCCTTATTCCCAACGCAACCCTGCAAGAGATGAAGGTATATACAAGACTGCAGAGGCTTATCCGTTACGGCCAAAACGTTGAGATGGGTGAAAGTTTCAGGGTTAACATTGACATTAGCTTGTGTTTTGGGAATATTAGTACTAAGCATTTTATGGTGAAGATCAAACAACACCATCATCATCATCTTCTTCTTGTCTGAATTGCTTAGTGGTTGGAGCATTCTAATTGCCTGCTGCTGCAGCCTACATAGGAATGAATTCCAAGAATTTACCCAAAATCACCCGGCACCACTTCATCGAGTACTCAATGCGTCTAATGCCTGCAAATAATTCATGGAAAATTTTGAAAGCAAAGAGGATAACTTATTGTAACGAAAGGGCGCGCAACTAATCACCTGATGGCCTGTACTTCTTCGAGTGTCTCTGACTACATTTCCTTTTCATTAGTATTCCTTCTGTAGTTGGGTAATCCTATACAAGGATTGCTAGGAGCTAGAGGTTAATGCTTTCGACTGTAACATGAATATGTAATGTATTTTCTGTTAATAAGAATGAAATATACATAATCTCCTCAAATTGCGCGATCTGGATCTGTAATGTCTGCGTCTCAGAAGTCCTTGGCATACCGAGCATGGGTAAAATTTGACACTTATTTACCTGTTTTTCCTTATTATGAAACAAACATGTTACGTTAAAGTTAATTTGTAAATAATTTTGAAAAATGTAAGTGTGACAAAATCATAAAAAAAAATTAAAAATTTCAAATATATATGATTGGTATTCTACATTTGAATATAATATTTTAAAGTGTAATATTTTTATATTAAAAAATAATGAAATTAAAAATAATTTTATGGGAAAACATTTTTGTTTGGTAAACAAATAAAGTTAAAATAAAAATAATTTCATGGTATTGATCCATGGTATGATAACCCATGGTATTATTGTGGAATATAGCATTTTTAAGGGGCGAACTAAAACAGCTTAGATCCATCTTACCTGAGGTTTGCATCTCAAGAGATTTAATCCCTCTAGGCCTTTGATATCTCAGGATTTAAAATAAATCTAGGTTGGTTGTATTGTAATGTAATGTGTTGTTTATCCCTAAAAATAAAAATCACACTATATGAAAACATTTTTACTTAAATAAAAATAAAATAAAATAAAAAATAAAAATAATTTCATGGTATTCACCCATGGTATTGACACATGGTATAAGAACCTATGGTATTCAAGTGGAACATAACATATTTAAATGGTAAAATTAAACCAAATCTATCTTAACTCGGGATCTACCAAGCTCAAAGAGAGATATCAAATATCTTGTGACACAAACCTCTTTTCACTCAATGAAAATAAATTTGAACCCTTTTAAGCTTGGTGGATCCAAAGTATAGTATCTTGTGATGCAAAATTTGAACCCTTTCAAGCTTGGTGGATCCAAAGATAAATGGATTTAAGCTGATCACATTTTGTAAGCTTAGATGATTCTTCAGAAGTAGGTATGTTTTTTATGTTATATATTCCTAGATGAGCCTTTAGAAGTAGGTATGTTTTTTTATGTTATACATTTTATTTTAAAATAGTGTTAGGAGTGGTAAATAATTCATTTCCCCATTAAAGTAAAGATTTAAAGATAATAGGGCAATTGACATTATGGATTGTGTGAGTTTCAAGATGATGTTGATAGAAATAGTAGTTCTTTATGTGAGTGAGTTATAGCTTACTGAGAGTCTTTATATTCCAATTTTTTCATCAAGTCTATCAATATGTATTTGGTGAGTAAAGTCTTGATTAGTATATTTTCGTTATCACTATTTGGTTAAATATTTGATCAATGCTTCAAACTAAAAATCACTTTCCAACCCTATCACGTGGGAGTCATGAGTACTAGACTTTCCTCAAGAGTAAACTTCACCTAAACTCTGATAAGTTCCAGTAGATTTGAATATATATGAATGCATTATACATTCTGATTTTAATATATATGAATAAATTATACACGCAAATTCTGATATCTGGAACGCTAACATTTTTTTAACAAAAGCTTCTTGTAATTTTCTCAGAATGTTCGATTTCATGGAATCTTTTCCCTCCTCCATGGAATTACTGCAGGACTAGGCTCCTCCTTTAATTGAGCCTCATGAGTAGTAGACTCTTCTTTATGAAAGGCTTCATCTTACTTTCATTTGAAGACGTTTATTGACCTTCATCATTACTTTCATTAGAAGACCTTTATTGACAATATCTAATATCCAGAGGTTAGACATCATTTTAGCAAAATCTTATTGAAATTTAAACTAAAATGTTAGATTTTTTGAAAAATAAATCTAATTGAAAATGAAACTATGGAAATTTATTTTTAGCAATGGCACCTTTTTTTCACCCCAATCTCTTCAAAGTTAATTACATTTGCTTCAATATTTGCAGATATACATTGTGTTTTTTTTCTTTTAAGTTAGATGAAATTGGTAAAAGGAAATATTAAAAGTAATATGAAGGGTCGTTTAAAAATAAGATCGTCATAAAAAAATTCACCGTCAAATTTAACCCCTGATACCGAGAAGCTTACATACACTATACAATACACAATGTGTATATATCATTCCATGTATATACGATGTACATTTGTACTATCTTACTTACGCTATAGAATGCACAATGTGTATATATCATTCCATGTATATATGTTGTACATTTTTACTTCACTATGGGGATGTTTATTCCTGAGCAATATGAATAAAGGAGAACCTAATAAATAGATTAATTAATTTTTCCTGGGAATTAGTAAGAATTTGGTTGAAGTTATAAAAAAAAAATAGAAGAATTTTGATATTTTGTATCTATAAGGTGTAGATTAATTGGTTTATATAGTATTTAGTCTTTATTAAGTTATAAATTCACATCTTATAGGAGGGATTGAGGATAGGAGCCACTTTGGGAGGAATCAAACTATTCCAAGGGGCGTCCAATTTCAACTAAGCTTCGCACAAGTGATAGCAACACACTAGTTGGAAAATCTCTCTTCCATCTAATATTGGGGTTGGCCTTGTTGAGAAATCCAAGGAGGTGGTAGTTAAACAATTTATCTTATTATCACATTATCTTGTGATGTTTTTGTTATTATTATGTGGTCTTTCAATTTAACTTTTCTTATCATCAAGACTAATGCCAAACAAATAGAAGAAGACACATGATGTAGGCACATTGCCAGGGGAAAACCCCACTCTTTGGGGAAAACCCAGTTAAAATTCTTTCTTTAGTAGATTCAAGATGAGATGACCAAGACCCTCATAACTTAGACTCAAGACTACCTCCATCAAGTCACCTTTTCATGTTAGTCAACCTTCTTCACACTTGCGTCTTATAAGAGATCATCTCTGCAACCAATATGAGCTTCTCCATTCACTGTAGTAGCACCGAGTCACTTGTCACTATGGTAGCACCAAGATCTTCTCACTTTAGTAGCACTAAGATCTTCTAACCGAGACCCTCTCACTGTGGTAGCACCATTGTAGAGATCAATGTAAGATTACCGAACTCAGTTTACTGTAAGAGCATTGAAATTTCATTCACTGTAATTTCCGAACTGTAGCCACTGTAATTTCAAACTTATCATGCAATTTTACTTCTGCAATACATGCGAGATTACTTCTACAACTAATGTAAACTCCTATGGTAGTATCGAGGCCTTCTCCATGTCATATCACTGAGACTTTGTCCCTGAGATTGATGTTCGAACTTATCTCTATAATTTGCCCGAGTTTCTTAGGTGAAGTAATGCAAAGACCCTATACTCATATATATAGTTGTCTCCATGTATAATATGCTGACATGACTTAGTTGAAAGGATGTGTCTCCATATATGTTGAGGCTGACTTGATTTTAGATAAATGAAGCCAACTTGATGATGATCTATTTGATGCCGACAAAAGGAGACTTGATGGGGGAGCCTTTGACCAATCAACAAATTGACTTTGACCCAAATAAATAATCTTAAAGCCTACAATGGAGGCTTGACCTAAGACAATTGACCCAAGCATGAAACCCATGCTTTAACAAGTCAATTTAATTATAAAAAGTCTTTTTGTTTTGTTTTTGATAAATATATTATATTTGATTCAAGTACAATAATGAAGACCGATCAGCCTAGTTACATTCTTCGACATAGACTTAACCTAGTTCGAGAAAAATAAGAAGAAGAAGAAGAAGAAGAAGAAGAAGAAGCAGAAGAAGGAGAAGAAGAAGAAGAAAGAAAGAAAGAAAAGTATTTTGTTATGTTGCACTAGCTTTTTGAGATGGGGAATGGTGGGGATCCCAGGTGACTAGAGCATATCCCTAAATTTTTCAAGGGTTAGGAATGACAATAATGTGTGTGTGTGTAAAATATGAAAATAATATTAAAATTCTAGAATTCAACATTGTAGTAGTATGCAGAGCTCTTACACTTGTCAGTTATAAAAATGCTCCAACAATTCAAAAATGCAGTGAGTAACACTCTATTATCAGCCATTAGACATGAGTAAAATGCAATTTCACTTTAGGAAACTTAAGTGTAACCATTTTCAATTTGCAATAACATTTGTGAAGAATTGTCCCATTCGTCCTCATATTTTTTATTATTGATGATTATGTTAAAACCTAAAATGGAATTCCCTTCCCAATAGGTTTTGTAAACTTTTAGAGTTGTGTTGAAAACCACTATAAAACACTTTGGTTTTATAAAGATCTTAATTTTGGATATCACATTAAGAACGTGATTGAATATGAATGTATTCAAATGTTTAAAACGTAATCTAAATCACTATTATATGATTGTTTTCACAATGCTTGAAATTTGGATGGTGGAAGCAGTGGACTTTGAACGACTCCTAAAAACCCATTACAACATGTAAATGTGGCACCCCTTTCATTACCCCAAATTTTGTAATGTAATTAAGAACATATAATGTTAGGGTGTTAGTGTTGATGCTATGATGTCAAACTCTATTATATGATGTAATGTTTATTTTTATTAATAAAAATGCTAGAGTTGAAGAAAGGGGACAACCAATCAATTATGATTCCTTAGGGAGGGGGGCAATTTGACTTGAGAGGAAAAATATACCTTGAGTGAATATTTCCCTTTGATGTGATGGTTTGTCTTCCCAATAAGATAAAAGGTTGGGAAGATGAAGGCTCAAGGTGTGTTTATAAAAATCAGAGGGAGGAACAATCAAGGGGTTCTTCTTCTTAGTTCTTAAGCTTCTAGTTTTTCTCTATTCTATTATTCTTCTCATACACTCATTTTCTCTCTCTCTCACTCAGAAATTTGATTTTGCATGAGAATTGGTGACAACTTTTGTAACAGGAATTGAATGCGTTATAGTGTTTTTTCCTTGAAATAGATGGCTCTGAGAAATGGAAGTTGTTATGTCTGTGCATGGCACAGACTGATGAAGGGAGGGCCAAGGGATTGCAAAGATCAAAAAAGGACTCCCTTGTGATGTGCAGACTTGCATTGTCATTTGTGAATGTCTATGGGCCTAGTCAAGGAATGGAAAGGCTGAACATTGAGATTCTTTCTTGTGTGCAGAGGAGAGTGGCCTTCACTTTTTGTGTTAAATCTAGTTTGAAAATTGTGTGCTAAATCCCTGAGTTTAGTTTTTCCCTCAAGGCATAAAGATCTAGCTTGGCAGTGGCCAGCTATGAGAAATACTGCAACATAAATGAGCCTATGGTTGGGTGGAGAGTGGCCCACCCTTCTTCAGTTTTATATTGCAAAACATTTGACTCAAGTATCTCTTTTGCATGACTATTTAATCTCTCTTTTTAGCAAGTTTATATGTATTTGCATTTAGTCTTCAACACATTTATCATGGTTGTGGTTGTTTTATATTTATTAAATTTTGTAACAACACTACTTAAGGAAGATAGACTTCCTAAATTCTTCTTTAAACATGTCATGTTGGCATTTCTACTATATCTTTTCTTTTAGGAGGTTCCCAGAGTTGAAACTTGGACCATAGTGAAGGGAAATATCACTAACCCTCAGTTAGAAATATGAAAGAGAGAATTTTTTGAGAGAGATTATACACAACACAAATCACTCACTGTGATATCTTTATTGATCACAATATTTATAAATATATATGACATTAATCATCGAATTTGAGACATCTTGATCACGACTACAACTCATACATAGGAAACAACAACTTCTAGATTTACGCTTAGGAACTCTCAATGAAAACACATGGAAGCATTACTTCCAATACCCTCCCTTAATGCTTACATGGAAAACATTGAAAACACAACAAGGATAATCTATATCTGGCTCATTTTCATCAACACTCACATCCACTTTTGAATATTTCAAACACCGCTCTTTCGCCACCACATCTTTGAGTTGTCACTTGACCTTCATTTAAAACATAACCTCCTATGACCATCGTTTATGAAAATTACAAGATCAACAATATTTACACCTCGATTCGTTGGGGCTTTTGCAATAAAAGTCGTCAAGTAATAAACCATCCTATGGACCAACCACCATATGTCAAATATTTCTCTTTCGGTTATCCGTCAGTTGCTAGGATTGATGTATGGATACCGAATGTGTTCAAAATTTGATCAAACAACTTGACCTTACTAACACACTAGAATTGATGTTTCAGACACCGAGGCTTCCAGTTTAAGAACCACCAACCCCTTTTATTTTTATTTTTTTTAATAGAAACAATTCATTAGTTATTAAGAAACAAATTTACTACAAACCCAACAAATTCAAAAAAAGTAACTGTACATTCATCCGGGCTATTATGACAACTTATACCCTCCATCAAGTATAGATCCATAATTTCCATTTTGTTCCTTACTCAAACTGTCAGAGAAATAGTTCTTTGATGCCATTATCCTCATTTCATTCATTTGAATTAAACGATGGCGATTGGTTCTCAACCATATAATAAGGCGCATGCGGAAAAAGAAGTTAT
This sequence comes from Pinus albicaulis, assembly GCA_034641835.2. Classification (NCBI taxonomy): domain Eukaryota; kingdom Viridiplantae; phylum Streptophyta; class Pinopsida; order Pinales; family Pinaceae; genus Pinus; species Pinus albicaulis. The sequence continues at coordinate 931,107,472 of CM076582.1, forward strand.
TTGACCATGTTTGTAAGAAACGCAACCAAGTCCACCAATCAAATATGTCTCAAGCCAAATATAAAAATAACCTTAAAGTAAAGGCTAAAAAAACATCTAATGTTTTCAAAATAAAGCCTTATAAATACATGTGGCCAATTCATGTGGATTCCTTTAAAACAATATGTCAAGAGTATAAATTTTGGTGTTTGTTGTCGTATTCCAGCTGCGGCTATGGCCATCCACGAGCTTTGACCCCACTCCAAAGCTTTCACCACTCTACAATCACAACCCTATACCAATGACAAGCAACAATTAAACCCTACAATTGATTGATCTGACGTGTTCCCAAATGCATTCATCAGTCAAATTTGAATATCGTATGCACCGTGAGATGAAAAATCGAGCCAAAGTGCATGGTAATTCCTCCCACCTATAAATTCCGAGAGTCAAAATGGAAATTCATGTCGCCTTCAGAAAATTGACTAGAAGACTGGAGCGTCTATGCTTGAAGAATAACTGGGACAAGTAATTGTGTTGCAGGTAGAACACTTGGATGCCAGCAGAAAGGAGGCAATCTGCAAACACTTGAGGAACTACCCCTTTTTAGAATATGTGAGCGTTGCAATAGCAATGAAATTTCCCAACCTAATATGGAAGAAGGATCACGTTATCAAAATATTTAACACCACTAAATTATTTAGATATACATAACATACAAATCTACATGCACAACCACACAATAAATTTCACAAAATAAGCTATACTAATCTAATCAATTATTCTCACAACTCTCACGTATCCCTGGCCTTCTCATAAGGAAATCAAGCCAGAACAGACTTTGATACCATGTTAGAAATATGAAAAAGAGCAGAGAGAGATTATACACAACACAAATCACTCACTACGATATCTTTATTGATCGCAATAGTCACAAATATATAGGACATTAATCATTGACTTTGACACATCTATATCACAACTACGACTCATACATATGAAACAACAACTTCTAGATTAACGCTTGGGAAATCTCAATGAAAACTCATGACAACATATGGAAGCATTTTATATGTATATCTCTTATCCAGGTCTATTTAATTTCTCTTTTTAGCAAGCTTATATGTACATGCATCTTCTCTTCAACACATTTATCATGGTTGCAGTTTTTTTTATATTTATTAAATTTTGTAACAACGCTACTTAAGGATGATAAAGCTTCCTAAATTCTTCTTTAAACATGTCAGGTTTTCATTTCTACTATATTTTTTTTTCTAGGAGGTTCTAGGAGCTGAAACTTGGACCATAGTGAGGGGAAATATTGCTAACTCTCTGGCTAAGATCTTGGGTCATGAAATTTTAGGAAATATGATTAGAGGAAGTTAGGCTTCATAAATGCATCTTTAAATAGACCATGTTGGAATTTCTGTTGTAACTTTTCTTCTAGAAGGTAGAGAAGCTGAAACTTGGCCCATAGTGAGGGGAAATCCCAATGATCATCTGGCCCAATTTTTACATCTTGGGTTGAAATATTTTAGGATATATGATAAGAGGAAGTTGAGATTCTTGGATGCTCCTAAAATCAAGCATCAAACGAGTAATGTTAAAATTTCTATTATAAGTTTTCATGTGGGAGGTTCTAGAGGCTGAAACTTGGACCATAGCAGGGAGAACTCCCATTGATCATCTAGTTTAGTTTTCAGAACTTGGACTATTATAATTTAGAAGATGTTCCTCGAAGAATTTTCTATATTAGTTTGCATGCAAATTGTTTGAATAAATGCCTAAATGTTTTAATGATTCATTGCATACAAATTGTTTGATGAAATGCCAAAATGAAAATGTTGTTTTGTGCATGTAGATAGTATTGTTGTATGTTAGCATTGGTGTATGATAGCACTTCTATATTTTATCTATGATTATTTGTATCCAAATAATTTGAAGAAATGTGTTAAAGGTGTTTTATTACAATTTGCATACAAATTATTCGATACAATACCTCAAAGAAAAAATCATAAGTTGCATGATGGTGTGGTATGTTTTAGTTAGTATGTTATAAGTGGAATTAGAGCAATGTTTCTTATTTGATTTCATACAAAAAATTTGAGAAAATTTCTACAAGAAAAAAAACTAATTAATTGGTTGTATACAAAGTATTTGAATAAATGTTTACATTTAAAGTGCTTGAAAAAATGTATGAGACATGAAAATCAAGTTTTTGCAAGTGTGGTTAGGATAAATTTAGTAGGTATATGTGACAAAGTGGTATCAGAGCTGATTGTCATGCTAGTAAAAGGAAAGTGAAAATGTTGGGCACCACGTAACCTCTATAAGTCATTGAGGGAACTGGATTTGTTACAAGTGGTATCAGAGAATAGTTCAACACTAGACCTAGATTGACTCATGAACAAATGAAATGGGAGCTACGGTACTATGTTATAAAGTGATATCAGAGCTAGGTTTCAACATTGAACCTGGATGAGCTTGAGTATAGGAATTTTTTTATATCTATGCATACATGTGTATTTATGTGAAATTGTTTTGTTGTATATATGAATACATTAATGTTACTTGAAGATTGACTTGAGTTGATGTAGTAAGGATAAACATGCAAGATAATAACTTGATTCGCTAGAGCAGCTCAACAAAATTGAAAAATTTTATGGCCAAGTGATGCAACCATAAATATGAGAGGGAATTTCTTAACTTATCTCTTGTTAGTTTTAATACTTTTCTTTAATTTTTTGAGAAGTTTTCATATGCTGATAAATAATAGCACGAACATTAAAATTTTTGGAGATGAAATAAAGTTGAGAGCAGCGAAACCGTAGAATCCAAAGCTCTAATTCCAAATGTTATGATATGATCTGAAATGAGAGCAAACCTGTTAATGCTATGCAAGCTCCCTCATCCATATAAGAAATGTGTTTCTTATGTGCATGGTTTTATGTGTAATGAGAAGGTTTCTTCCAGGATTTTTAATGTTTAAATGTCTTAGCAAAGAACATGCCAACATCAAAAGCTGAAAATACATATACATCAAACCATAAGACAAGAAGTTTGATGGAGTTCACCCTGCTTGGGCTACATCTCCTTGGCCTGTCAACATGACTAGACCACTCTTCTATTTGGTGAACAAAGGTACATATCAGTATACTGCCTTACTATGTGGCTATCACCCCTTCAAGATGATGTTCTCCTACAAATAACTCTCACATATAACAAAAATACAACAATCTCCTACAGATATTATCTATACCTCACCAATGAGTGCTAGAAATCCCTCACAAATACACTCCAATTCCACAATGAAGCATACATAAAACATCTTTATAAACTTAATGAATGAAGAAATAAAACCAGAATTGAACCATGCTAGCCATAACTGCTGCAAAAACAGTTCTGTAAATGATAACAACCGCTACAAAGTCTCCTCCTTGATCCACAACTAGCAAAACTGCTTCAAATCTCTGATTGTTCCATACAAAATTCTTGTCAAACTTGAAAATTGACCTTAAAGATGTGTTCAAAACAGAAAACATAAGTTACCATTGGATTCGTAGCATCATTAAACCCTTGAGTAGCCTCTTCTGGTTCTTCATTTGGACTTCATGTCCTTTAGACATGGCCTCCTCCCCTGGTTACCTTAGGCATAAAAAATATTCAAGTGGGAAAATCTCCATCAAGAAGTCCTCCTCTGCCTATGAAACTTATTCTAATGGATTCCCAACATGCCAAAATGATAAGAATGACTTTTACTGAGCTCAATTTGGTCAAATATTGCCCAAGATAGGCCTCATTTACTCCAGGCCTAGTAAACTGCCACTAAATTTGGTGGATTGTCAGTTAAGTCCACTAAAAGTGGAATTCCATCGAATCTGGCGTGCTCCCCCAAACATGCAACCAATTTAAACTGTGGGTTAATTAGCGTTAATCATGCTTAACAGGTGGATAAGTGCAGTTTAAAGTGATAAGTGTGTTTAGCGCTAATCACGTTTTAACATGGTTAAACCACATTTAAAACTTAATTAAACGTGTTTAATAACTCCACCGTTCATCCGTCTTGGCGCTTGGTTTTCGGCTTCTGGCCATATGGGGAGGGGGTTGGCCCCCTCCAACCTCCATACGTCAGATGCGTAAACAATAAGATATAGTGGTGAGTATAGTGGTTAAGAACCATTGAGTAGAGGAGTTGGTAAGGCATGCTGCTAGCGGGCAGAGATCGTGGGTTCGACCCCCACTCTGCCATAAAAGTTTTACAAGAATTTATAGCGAGATTCCTCCGCCAACTTTGGTAACTCCTCCAGATTTTGACCTCTGTCGGTTTGGTATGGAGACCCCTCCATTTTTAGTTAAACTTCGTTGAGAGGTGGTTTTAAACTATATATATATATATATATATATATATATATATTTCACCATTAAACCTTAATATGCAATGATAATTCCATCAATTCGACCTTGATATGCAACCTTAGTGTGAAGTAATAATTTGACCCAAGGGCTGGATACAAAATTCACCAGATAGGACATGTGGTGCCCTCTAGTTGGGTTATACTCCAACCTTAAAAAAATTTCAAATTCAAACTTGGGAAGAATATTGGAGGTCATTGGACAATTTCTCCCTTCACTAACCCATCTGGCGAATCTAAAGATGACACTTGTCACAGTGCCACTAGAAGCAATCTGGAGAATATTCCCTGCAACGCTGATTGCACCCTCCACATCATCTTTGTACCTGTTCTGCTCCTTTTTTGCCTATTTTGGAAAACGAACAGCAGACGATAATTCAGTCATACGGACTCAGATTTTTTATGAAACAAGTTGCGTTGGAATCCTAGCGATGAACTCTATCTGGTCGTTCAGGTTTGAAGCAATTTTGAGCACATTGAATTTTTAGCTAATTTTAGGCCCTGATCCAAATTCTGATCACACCTTCCCACTAATGGGATTTTGGACCCACAAAAGCTAATAATTATCTTCTTGAGCTTCAACACTCTTTTGCTTTCAAGCTATATCAACTGATTTTACTTGAAAAGTCTTTTTGACAATCATCTTGACATGCCTTGCATCGCAACTGGCTATGTCTCTCAACCACTGCTCTCTGGTTGTTGTTGAACCACTTCAGCATTAATGGTTGTTATAAACTTATACATATCCTGTTGTACCAAATCGATCTCTATGTGCTTCGCAAACTGTTAGCCTTCCCACTGAGAATGAAGTCCCTCTTGCAACAAATGCATACAATCTTCTTCTTGGAAATCCTCTTATCTAAATTAAGCTTGCAATACGAGTGAACTCTTGGTGTCAACACAAGAAACCATCTTGTTCTGCAATGGTTGCAAAACACTTTTCATCTTGTCCACTTCTCACTGAATGGAAATCAAACTTCCTGTGACATCTTGTCACAAGAACACACAATCAATCTTGAAAATAAAACATTATGCAAGAATTGAAATGATGACCACCTATTTTTTTTGCTCCTTCAAAGCAATGAATATCACCTCCTATAACATCAAGTACATGGCGATATTATTTCACTTTGGTGTATCCAATATTGACTCACAATAGACAAACACCATCGACTAAAACATAATTTGATCAACATAATTGACAAACATAGTCGACAAACAACATGCGACATCAATAACACAAGTCGACATGAAATGTACAACACAGTCGACATAAGTCGATATGAAATGTGTGTGACATAATCGACACAAGTCGATAAACATATGATACATATTGACAACACTCATGCATGTATCTATTTACAATGAACCTATCACAAGTTCTCTATTTACACATACAAAATCTCATGCATATGTACACTCTTCAGCTCTCTCTTCCAAGTACAAACAAGTACAAAAACCCAAAACATATGAGTGATCATAAGAGATGAATTGAATGATAAATTGCTGCAACATAAATGAGTAACATACCCATCTTTTATACCATCTTGGTGAAATTTTGTAGCAAATAGAAATGCCTTCAACTGAAAAACATTCACATGCAATCTTGCATCATACAATGTGAAAAGACAAACCATTTAAGTGCTATCTATCTAGAGAACCAAAAAGGTACGAGCTCTGGATGCAAAATCCAGCACCTTGCTACTTCATGTCCTCTTTTGCGACAATAGGTACATGATACCCAATCACCACTATCATCAGAAGACCATTCTTCTGGTGAAACATACCCCAAGCCTTCATGCTTAGGCCTTTCTTTCACCTCTATTGGGTTCTTGATGCCTTGCCGATTTGCACCAAGACCCAAGCCTTCTTGGTATCCCATATTTGCCAAGATCTTGGACCCAATACCTTTGTTGTATCTTTCAAAGGCTGAAAAATAATTTGCATTAGTATGTGCATACAAGTAAGAAGCATATGCATGCTCACCATTTGTCTCATCTTTTGATTGAGACACAAAGATGGCTTCAAACTCCTTTAGAATTCTCAAGATGTCCTCTTGAGCTCTTATGTCTTATTCTTCCTGCTCCTCAACATAAAATGTTGATTGAACCTCTCCCACATCATGTGGATAGAACACACAAATGTGTCCATCTTCCATCTTGGAAGGACTTTCTACATCAGCATATTACATCAATTATGTATATAAAAATAAGTTGTTGGTGAAGATGGTGGTGAAACACCATTTTTTTTATCTTCTTCCCTTGAGAGACTTATAGGATTTTATCCTTGAAGTGTGCTCTTTGAAGTCTCAATATTTTACAAAGATGAAACTTGAGGTGGGGCTAATAGCAACCCTAGCCTCCTTCTCTTTGTTCCTATTTGGGAAGTCATACCAACAAGCTTTCCTTATCCTCTCCGGAGCTTCAACCTGGTAATCATTTTCCTCTTAACAAACAACCTTCTTTGCACAAAGCAACAATTAACCTTATTCACTAATACCAACTTGATCTGAAATGAGAGAAAACTTGTTAATGCTATGCAAGCTCCCTCATTTGTATAAGAAATGTGTTTCTTATGCACATGCTTTTATGTGTAATGAGCAGGTTTCTTCTAGGATTTTTAATGTTTAAATGTCTTATCAAAGAACATGCCAACATCAATAGCTGAAAATACATATACATCAAACCATAAGACAAGAAGTTTGATGAAGGAGTTCACCCCGCCTGGGCTACATCTCCTTGGCCTGTCAATATGACTAGACCACTCTTCTATTTGGTGAACAAAGGTACATATCAATATACTACCTTACTATGTGGCTATCACCCCTTCAATATGATGTTCTCCTGCAAAGAACTCTCACATATAACAGAAATACAACAATCTCCTACATAGATGATCTATACCTCACCAATGAGTGCTAGAAAGCCTTCACAAATACACTCCAATTCCACACTGAAGCATACATGAAACATCTTCATAAACTTAATGAATGAAGAAATAAAACCAGAAATGAACCATGTTGGCCATGGTTGCTGGAACAACAATTCTGTAAATGAGAACCACCCCTACAAGGTCTCCTCCTTGATCCACAACTACCAAAACTACTTCAAATGGTTGATTGATCCATACACCATTCTTGTCAAACTTGAAAATTGACCTTAAATATGTGTTCAAAATAGAAAAAAAAAGTTACCATTGGATTCATAGGATCATTAAACCCCTGAGTAGCCTCTTCTGGTTCTTCATTTGGACTTCAGGTCCTCTAGACATGGCCTCCTCTCCTGGTGACCCTAGGCATACAAAATATTCAAGTGGGAAAACCTCCATCAAGAAGTCCTCCTCTACCTCTGAAACCTATTCCAATAGATTCCCAACATGCAAAAATGCTAAGAATGACTTTTACTAAGCTCAATTTGGTCGAATATTGCCCAAGATAGGCCTCATTTACTCTAGGCCTAGTAAACTGCCAGTAAATTTGGTGGACTGCCAGTTAAGTCCACTAAAAGTGGAACTCTGTCGAATCTGGCGCGCTTCGCCAAACATGCTGCCAGTTTAAACTGTGGGTTAATTAGCATTAATCACGCTTAATGGGCGGATAAGTGCAGTTTAAAGTGATAAGTGCATTTAGTGCTAATCACTTTTTAACGTGGTTAAACCACGTTTAAAACTTAATTAAAAGTGTTTAATAACTCTGTCGTTCATCTATCTTGGCGCTTGGTTTTCGGCTTCTGGCCATGGGGAGGGGGCTGGCCCCCTCTAACCCCCATCTGTTGGACGCGTAAACAATAAGATGTAGTGGTGAGTATAGTGGTTAAGAACCACTGAGCAGAGGAGTTGGTAAGGCATGTAGAAGGTCATGGGTTCTACCCCCACTCTAGCATAAAAGTTTTACAAGAATTTATAACAAGATTCCTCTGCCAACTTTGGTAACTCCTCCAGATTTGGACCTCTGTCGATTTGGTATGGAGGCTCCTCCATGTTTAGTTAAACTCCACCGAGAGGCGGTTTTAAACTATATATATATATATATATATATATATATTTCACCATTAAACCTTAATATGAAATGATAATTCCACCAATTTGACCTTGATATGAAACCTTAGTGTGAAGTAATAATTTGACCCAAGGGTTGGAGAGGGCCCACCAGAGAGGACACATGGCGCCCTTTGGTTAGGTTGTACTCCAACCTTAAAAAAATTTCAAATTCAGACTTAGGAAGAATATTGGAGGTCACTGGACAATTTCTCCCTTCACTAACCCATCTAGCGAATCTTAAGACGAAACTTGTCACAATGCCACTGGATGCAATTTGGAGAATATTCTCTGTAATGCTGACTGTACCTGCCACATCACCTCTGTACATTTTCTTCTCCTTTTTTACCTGTTTTGGAAAACGAACAGCAGACGATAACTTAGTCATACGAACACGGATTTTGATGAAATGATTTGTGCTGGAATCCTGGCGACGAACACTATCTGGTCATTCAGGTTTGAAGCAATTTTGAGCACTTTGAATTTCTAGCTAATTTTAGGCCCTGATCCAAATTTTGATCATGATGCCAGCTCCAAAAATAGAAGAAAAGAGATATCAACGCTTTAGAAATAAGCCATTTCGAGTGGGAAACCTCCTCTACCTTACATAAATGAATAATTCTTGGATGATACAAATGACAAAACCTCCTTCTATATATAGGAGTCCATGGGGTCACAATATAATCCTAGCCGACCTAACAATAATAATGTAAGGGCACAATAATAACAATATTGGGGTTATAGAAGTACAACAATAACAATAAGACACTACAAGGAAAATACCCTCTAGAGGAGGTTATAAAGGAGGTTTTTAGTGTTATAAAATTGGCCAAAATTGTCAAAAAAACATTTGCTACAACATCCGTTTATGGTTACAGAGGTTTTGGCAGAGCTTTTAACGGAAATTCAACACAACTAAAAAAACTGGGCAGTCGGAGGTTATTACAGATGTTTTTTTCACAAGTGCGCTACTAATGTTTCAACGCATCGATGCCTATCATCTAGAAGGTGGCCCGGGGTGGTCGAAGGTGCATGCACCAGGCCGTCAAGGTATAAAACCACACTGGGCGCAGTGTTTGTGATACAACACACGTGGCCATTCTAATTGGTCTTGGGATTTTTTTGGTGCCCATAGGTCGTCTCAACGCACTGGTATGTAGACTTATAGAAACGCATCAGTGCGTCGTATCAGACAAACACACCGGGATTTATAATTGGTATTGGTATTTGTGCGATGCCCATAGGTTGTACAAATGCACCGGTGCATAGTCTCACATAAACGCACCGGTGCGCATTATCGCACAAATGCACCGAGATTTTTAATTAGTTTTTGTATTTGCGTGGTGCCCATAGTTCATAGAAACGCACCGGTGCACTGCAACATACAAACGCACCGGTGTACAGTAACTGACACGCACTGGTGTTCATTTTGTATTTTTTAGAAACATCGACCTATGACAGTGCAATTATTGTGATTTTTAAAAATTCATTATTCATCAAAAGTCGACACATCTTATAACAATATTCATGTTAATTAAATTTTTATTAATTCATTTGAGTGTGATGTTTGGATTAATTTGTTATATCATATCAAAATTATTGTGATTTTTAAAAATTCAGTATTCATCAAAAGTCGACACATATATATCTTATAACAATATTCATATGAATTAAATTTTTATTAGTGCATTTGAATGTGATGTTTGGATTAATTTGTTATATCATATCATCAAAATTCACATCTCTTCATTATAATATTTAATCATCCATAAATTTAATTAGTGGCGTTACATTTCACAATGACAATGGAGAACACAATAGAATAAATTAAAACATATATATATATATATATATATATATATATATATATATATATATATATATATATATATATATATATATATATCTAAAACACGGTCTTTGTCATACAAAATGGGACAGATATTGGTATCCCTTTGTCTTTCAATTGGGACACTATGTCCATTACATTAAACAAAATGTTTGATTTCACAGAAAAATATTTCAAAAAATACAACGCCTTGCTTTGATATCCAAACATAGTGATCATCATTCTTTGCTTGAACTGTTGTCACTGCTAGAGCTACTTCTATAACATGTTATTTTCAGGAATGTTTTGTTCACTATGTTGATTGTTTTCTTCTTCTACACCTTCCATCTACAAACATAAAAATAAACTGTAATGAGTGTATATACATTGGTGACAATAATGAAAATTGCAATATTAAATAATATACATCAATGTAAATCGAAAAGAAATGACGTAGAAACAATTGACTCATAAACTATACACATTCTTTCAAAACCATGTACCATGCCATCTTTCAAGATTTCATCTGTTGGCGCAGTTCCATACTTTGTTTCCTGCAAGTTTTATACCCCATAACAAACTGTATATTTAATATAAAATATTTTTTTGTTCTATTAATTATAGACGAAGCTAAGTAAAGCAAGATCGATAGATGCTTACAAATTCCACAATTAATTTCTGATATGTCAACATATACTCACAACCCATATTTAACCCAATTTCAATCAATTTGTCTGATGGTTCTTCTTTGTATGTTGGCACCTATTTGAAGACATTCAATGATGATTTTTGTAAAAGAACTTAAAAAATACAAAAATGAAATCTAGTTGAGTTGTTATAAGGAAGTAACAATTATTAACAAACTTAGATATCAACCCTTTTCTTCCTTGTCGTCCTGTTTTCTGTGTTGAATGGGTTCCATTTTCTTTCCTTTTCTGCAAGAAAATACTTGAAAATTAATATTTAATGCTAAATTGTTTATTTACTGTAGCTAATGATCGAAAAATTCAATGATTACATATTACATTTGAAGCACGTTGTTGTTGAGATGGCTCCTCCTACGATGCAATTTTGTCCATTTCTTTGACCATCTCCTTGTACACCTTTTTGAACATTCCTATTGACATATTTCTGATATCAGCTCGTTCATCTTTTGAGATTTTCATAATCTTCCTGAAAATGTAACGTGACAATAAACTATTTAATTTTTGTATTGATATATGAAAATTAAATATAACAAAAGTGATATTTATAAATAATTCTAGACAAACATTTAAAGGAATATTTCCTTTTCATTCCTTCTTCTTCTTTTTTTACGTTTTTGCTATTAAAAGCCTGACGTGTCTCATTGACCAATTCTCTGGAAACTCTTCCTGTAGTTTAGATAAAATTTGGTTCTTGGAATCATTGGATTGATTTTTGTATTGTAAGTGAAAAGAACGTCTATACATTCATTCCACTAGATCCCTCAAACTTTTGTAAAAGTTTTTCCCCCTTTCATTAACCTCCAACACCACTCCAGATGAGCTAAGGAGCAATTCATTTTCATTTGCATGTTCTATTTTTTTTCTTTTCTTAGAACAACATTCTTTTTCTGAGTTGTTGCTCCCTGTAGAACATTAAACAGATGTGAATTAATAGATTTTTTGACACATGTTATCTAATAATTTTAAGTATATTATTAATGAAAATTAAAAAAAAAAAAATTCATATTGGATCAATAGTATTTTTTCATTCACCTGATTCATCCTTTTGCAAATTTTCCATCAAGATTTTACGCTATTCTGGTCCTAGATCAGAAATAATCTTATCGAGCTTCATCATTTTTTGGTTCTGCATGATACATAGTAAACAATACATATTAGTTAAACTTACTTATAGTTCAAAAATAATATTTTTTGTAAATAATTTACAAAGAACTTGTCTCTTTTTCTTTTCTTGATGTGTTATCAGTATTTTTGTTACTTAATCTCTTGTTAGTCATTTGTTTATCAATCCGAGACCTGTACCATATCATTCATTAATATATTTATAAATAAATTGTCAACTTTTCAGATAAAAAAAAAATCTCAAGAAAACAGTATGCCATTCATGGTGTACGCACTGACATCAGTGCTTGGGGGTCTTATAAATGCACTGCACAAACAATATAATAGACTGTATGGTGATATATGTCAACAAGGAGCACCAGTGCATTACATGTTAACCATCGCACCGATTAACACAGAGAAAATAATAAAAATCGTCCAGTGTTAGTTTTTGTAGCATAAACGCCCCGCGCAAACAAGGGACCACCATACGGTACTCTCTGTCAACTAGGAGACCCAGTGCGGTGTGTTATATGATACATGGTGCACCGATTAACACAATAAAACATTTTTTTGCGAAACATCACGTTCGCGGTGCGCACTAATGAAATAGCGCACCAGTGCCCTATTTTACATATGGCGCACTGATTAAAAAAAAAAATGTTTTTAATTTTTTTATTACACAGTACTTTCGCGGTGCCCTGGGATAATACAATGCACCGGTGCGCTAGGTTATGCAGGGCGCACCGAAAAAAAAAAAAAGAATAGAAATTTTTATTTTTATTTTCAAAAACTCACACAAGAGCCGACATGGATTGGGATCCGACTATGCAATTCGTCCCGTGGGTTGGATGTCATAGGCCTATATATAGCAATACAAACCCTATAAATCTAAAATGAAAAGCCCTAATTCTGAAATCACAGAAACAGGGAGAAGAAAGGGCAAAAACAAAAAGAATGAAGGGTTTAAGGTAAAAAGTGGATTTTTCTTTTGTTTCTGAAAATGAAAAACAGATTGAAATTTTTTTCTTACTTCGTAAAAAAACTGCAGAAAAAGTAAAAAAAAATAATCAAATTTAATCACGAGATTGTTTGAAATTCTATGCTACAGGGTTTGAATCACCAGAGGTTTGGAATTCTGATTGTCTGAATACTTCTTTTCAAACGTATTGCATTGCTCCATAGTGATCTCGTGCTCTCTTGCTCCAAGTATGTCTCGTGCAAATCTCTGGCTGAATTTTTTTGCAAAAATAGTGAAATAATGAAAAATGTTTAGTATTTAAAGAATTGTTTTATGAAATTAGATTTTCGAAAATATTTTGCCGCCCATTTTTCAATTTATCGTTTTTTTTTTTCACTTAAAGAAAATAGAGTTGCGTTTTTTTTATTTGTGGTTATTCGTCACCGGTATGTCACTTAATAGCACCGCACCGATGCATCCATTGGTAACACGACATCGGTGTGCAATAATTAAAACACATTGGTGTGGTTATATGTCCATTAGCACTGATTTGCGGTTAAGGCACCAATTAATTTTAGGTGTGTACACCAAAATTTAGTGAACTCCAACCACAGAAATTTAGAATTAGAATTTTATTTATTCTTGATGGAAATATGCAATTAGAATTAGAATTTTGTTTATTCTTGAGAATTAGAATTGATAAATTCTTGATGGACATAACTATTCTTCCAATGCATTTTGTTTATTGCAGGAGGTCCCCACTGATTATGTGGAGAGAATGCAATGTGGGGCTTGTGAAGATGCAATACTACAGGGCCCAAGTGGGCAATTGTGGCATATGAACCTGTGCTATGCTAAGAAGTGAGCAGTTTTCACAAATGGTTGGGAAAGTTTTGTTTCTGAGCAGTTTATTGAAGTTGGAGATATTTTGGTTTTTAGACATGTTGGAAATGTACATTTTGCTGTGACAATATTTGGGCCATTTATTTTCAAAACTACATCTCTTCTTATTTCAGAAAAAGAAACTTGAACCTTTCCACAAACTTGAACCTTGGCAATGTGACTTATATTTCTATCATCTTTTATATTGTATTATTGCTATATTTTAATGGCCATTTCTTGAGTCCTCATGAAAAGTATGTATCATGGTATTAATGTTTCAACTGTGGATACTAATGATGTCATTCTCTTTTTTGATATTAATATAAATTGTTTCCAGATTTAAAAAAAAATATTGTACTAACTGTTTGAGATTCGTTCTATAATAAATTGTTCAATTTTAAAGCTTAAAAATATATGGTATTTTCCTATTATATTATTAAAATCATCTTTATATATTGGAAGTTGTTGACATGGTAGTTATTGAAAGTTTCATCACTACCTCCTCTTCAATGGAGAGAGCTTTGTAAAGTTTCAAACTTTGGAAGTAAAAATATTAGGGAAGTATGAAGGTGGTTTTATAGAAGGATGAAAAATTATATAGACAAAGAAGAACCACTTGGAAATGTTACATAGATAAAAGAGGTTAACAAAAATATAATAATAATGAATACTAAATAAGTATTTCTAACAATAATAAGCATTGAATATGATACTAGAAAATCAATACTAATCAACACCATGGTGTTTGAGGAGCTTTTACATGTTCAAATCGCTTGCGACCACATACATGATAAAACAATAAGTACGCCATGTTAGAGTAATACATGTTTTATAGGTTAGCATATACGTCTTCTATGAGGAGTGTATTGATTTCCCAAAAAACACAATATGAACACAATTTAAAGAGTACCCCAAGTTATATAAGATGTAGTGACAAATAAACTACTTTAAATGGCATAGTCCAAAATTTTCGTTCATGTTCCGCCTCCTTAACCACTATCTCATTCAATCTCTAAAATTTATCTTTATTATGCTATTTTGAAAAAACCATGTTTAACAAAGTATTTTCCATGTGGCATAACCTTTATGATAAAAATACCTATGTGGATAGCAATGTGTGAATTCATGGGAAAACAAGTAAAAGCTCTAAGGGGTACAATTTAACTAGAGGTTCCCCCTTGGGCTACCCTATTACATATAACTCTCCTTGAAAATGTAGATTCATAAGGTTGTCTTATATCTCAAAATATTTGCATGTTGTAATGAAGTTGATTTTTCTCCTTAACATACCTTAATGTAATGAAGTAGACTTATTTATTTCCTTCGAAATAGGGTAAGGCCTTTTAATCATTAAATAACACCTAAACTTAGCAATACTTTATGTAACATGTAAGGAAGGGGTTAGCTTGCTCTATAATCATATAAGTCAGTCCATCTCGGGAAGTAGTTAGAATTATTTTTATTTATGTTATCATTAGAATAGATCACCCCATTTGTGTTGATTTTATTCCATTGTTTTATAAAATCATTTCTTATACAGGAAACTGGTCCCTATATCTCCAGTCGGACCCACCATTTCAACAAAAAAGGAGTTGCAAGGAGTTGCTTTAACCTCCCGACCGGGTGGAATCCCTAATGTTGAGGAAGTCACTCTCCAACCTTCAACAGGTCCATGATTCTTTAGTTTCTTTAAAAATATTGCAAGGGTGAAGATCTTCCTGTGGATGTGGTTCATGGATTTGTTGTTCTTCTATTACTTTGGGGGAGGTAGATAAGTTCTTGACTGTTGTCAAGATTTGTTCTTCCTGAGAAGCAGATATCCCAACTATTGCTAGGATTTGAGAGAGTTCTTCCAAAATCTTGATCATTCTTGAGTAATTATTTACCGGTTGTTAATCCTTGTCGTGCACATGGATTAGTGTATGGAGTATTTTAAAGTACCAAAAATTTTAAAAATATTAAAGAATTGAAAAGGAAACACACATAAAACAAATGTAAGCAAACCGATCATGCACTCGAAGCACCACCATGCTACTAAGATCATGTTGTCACCAAGTTATATGTTCACACAAGTTAGGCTTCTCTTTCCATGAATAAATATAAAGGAAAACACACTTGTAAAGAAAATACGAAAAAATGAAGCTTTGGATCCTACCTTTAATTCTATGCATATGAGAAAGAAACTAGAAAATAAATTAGATACAATTAGATTTTGGAACAACCCCACCATAGTGGATGCATGGATCTTCACTCATGTCTTACCATATACTCTTCTCCCTCTAGTTGCCTTGCAACTAAGATCACACAAAAAACTTGTGAAAGCAACTATGCTCTAATCCATTTAGCACATTCCCCGCAACGATGCCAAAAATGTTGGTGCAATTATATGTCTTCTAATTCCAACATTTAATCATCAATCCGGGGTCGTAAGGCTTAGAGATGCAAGCACATGAAATGCAGGATTAGAGCCTATTCTAGCCTATGTTAACAAATAACACTAGAAAGAACTAATCACTAAGGATTATCACTTCTTCAACCTAAAGAGAAGTACTAAACACTAAATTAAAGCATGGAAGATCTAAGTTTTATCTAACATAAATTCATTGCAAAATAAAACTAAATTGCTAGAAGTAAGACTAATGTACAAAACACATGAAGCATAGAAAAACTTACCCACACTGAGGGGCCCTTCCCAGGAGGTTAGTGCTGCTAAGAAAATATTAAATCAAGCTAAGAAGATGTACCACAATTCGATAACCATCAATTCTTTACTCACATCAAAAATTTCTATTACAAATCAGCTCTCTAAATCTCTCCAAAAACTAATGATTGATATCCTCTATTACAATAATGAAAAAATATCTCCCTATTCCCTTTGAGGATTTATTTATACATAAAATCCATTGAGGAATGATAAGATCCAATTCCCTAAACTCAGAAAACGAGTTTACAATTTTAGAGAAAAATCTCATAATTAGGGAAAATTTTAAGAACCCCCCTAAATTTACATGTATAATAATTGGGCGAATCCCCATGATACACAGGAAAAATGGAAGGTGGTTTTATTAATAATATAATATGTATATATATATATTTTTTTGGCGAATCTCTCACGAGATTATATTATCTTGTAAAATCATGGCGAATCACCAGTACAAATGGCGAATCACTAGTACAAAATGGTGAATCATTGTCTAGTGGAGTTCGGGGTGTTGGCTCCAATGAAGATATGGTAGTTGAACCAGGAGTTGAAGGTAACGAACCACTGAGACCAAGTATGGCACATGGTGACTCGTGAGGGAAGCAGTTCTCGTGCAGTTTGGAAAACGTGTTCTTCTAGTTCTGCTAAGCATAGTGTTGTTGCTCATGCTACTACTAGCACTGATATTGAGGTTGGAGAGGAGTTTGAGGAAGCATGGAAGGTAGCAGTGGTAGAGAATTACAAAGAGAACCCCATGATGGGCTCCATTTTGCCCTTTGGTATTTGGGCCTGCAAGATCTTCTGTCCATTGAACCAACAATTAACCATTGAACCAACAATCAACTTGATTGATTTGATTAGGTACGAGTCAACTTAGACTAATATTCAAAACTATGCTTTGCACTATCCCATATTTATCACACTAATGCTACACAACATTGTGCATTTGCACCTAACTCTCATGCATGCACACAAAATTTTCATTAACATCTATAACCCTAACCAAGTGAGAATTGATAACCAATTTGCACCAAAGTTTGTTATAGTGTTGAAATTTCATAAGAAATTTAGATCCATGGTACCTAAAATAAATTTTGAGATAACCTCCACAAATTCGACCACAATAGAGCAGACTTGTATAAATTTTAAACCTACAAAAATTAGGATTCATGTTCCTTGGAAAGATCATAAGTAGTTGACATATAGGCCCAGTTTTGAGCCTTGACACATTGATAATGCAATGGCTTAGGTCAAAACTCACACATTGAAAATTCATCAATGAAGAGAAGACAAGATCATTATGAATTACACATACTCCAAAATTCCTACCAAATTCTACTTAGTTGTCTGCAACTTAGCTATACATAATCTTATAGTAAATACAAATTCGAAAAATCCTTCTTCACATAGCTAATAAATGGCCATTGGAGGAGCACCCCTTATATAATATTAATAGTAGCAATCAATAGATTATTTCATATTGAACTTCATAGCCATAAAACTCCTATGTATTGTATGATGTATTCAACTTGCATTATCAAATATAGATAAAATCATACTTTTGATTGATACATTTAAATCATACTTGTGCACAACGTTGAATGCAATGCCAGTCAAGGAGTAAAGTCGGTTTGACATGTAATGATCTATAAAATAATGAAGAAACTTAGTAACGAATCACAACTTTCACGTTTGAAAAAATTATAAAGATTTCATGCAAATCCATTGTTGTTATAGTTCCTTCTCTCAACCATGTTCCACATAAGAATGGAAAATCAAGTAATACTAGCATTTTCACCGAGAGGTGCAAAGTAACGCTGGGGAGCAAGGATACATCTTCCATGCGAGATAAAGGTGATGTAGGTGATAAAGTTGGAGGCAATACAAAATGTTTTGGAAGAATGGTTGGTTTGTTTATCAACTTTTGAGTATTGGACAAGATTTTGAGGAAAGGTTGAATGATTGGAGGGAATAACAAACTTGTCTGCAAGCTGTTATACAATATCAGTATCAGGATTCATCATGCCGTGAAAAGGCTATGGAAATGCTCAGTAAATGAGTACTTTTTCATTTTTACCAGCTTGGAAAGAAAATGTTGAAAGGTGTTTCAATAGAAACTGCATCATATTCAGCATTAAAACTTGAAATACACTTGCAAAAAAATAAGTGATCGCTTCCAACTATTCACTCATAATTTATCTCAAAATTATTAGCTATATTATGTATGTTATAGTATAATGTTGGGCTTGACAACTGTCAAAACCAAGGCATCATTTGAGAACTTGTGATTACTTGTAGTTATCTTGTTTATATAGAGCTAGAAGTAGAAAATATATATTTTTCTAGTTATAGGCAACTTAAGCAAATCAAAGTTTAAGTTCATTTCCAAGCCAAGAAATATTAAGTATTTGACTGACTTATTATATTCATATGGAGCATGACACTCAAAAAGGCTTTAATACATCTTTTAAAGAGATGGGGTTGTTAAAATTTTGGATCTCGTATTGGGAAAAATTACAAGTGGGGAAGCATATATCACTTTATCCACTCTAGAATTGACTTTATGCTACAAAGTCTAATGTAATATAGATCTAAATATACAAATCAGGGACAGTAATGGAAGTTAAACAAATTAATTTGTGCAAATTATTAGTGCTAATTATTGACAAGAGTAATAAAACAAACTAAAATTATATTAATGTCCACAAATAACCAAAATAGATTGATGGAACTAGAAAGTACAATTCAAAAAGAGAATGCTGAAAACAACTCCAAGGCACAAATAGAAGTACAAATAAAGATAAAAAGCATAGAAAGGTAAACACAAGTGGTAAGCCCTAGAAAATAAATAGGAATCGGTACTGCTCTATGCAAGAAGGACACTGCTTTGAATTAGAAGTAGAAGAGGAGCTATCACTGTTTGTTGTCAACTATCATGAAGGTACTAATACAGATCCTGGGAATGTCCTCTAGGAAATGGATGACTGAGTGGACCAATTTGGATATCCTTGGGGGCAACTTGATGTTACCTACACGAGCTCTCCTAACCTCCAGGGGCCAATGATGGACAATAACTTCTTTCCTTTTACTCTGATTGAAAAAATAAGCAACCTTTCCATGTGCTTGCACATGCATGTAAATAGGAGACTACACGTCATGCTCTATTAGATACGGCCCTTCACAACACCACAGATTCAGATTGCACTTTTAGATGTAAAAAACGATATGTAAAACAATAAATTTGCCTCAGGACTAAGTATCATGTATACCATTCACATCTACATGGTGAACCCCACAAACTAAACAACCGGAATTGCAACCAATTTTCTCTAGGGAAGTAAAAGTAAATAACACTAATAAAATAAGAAGCACTGCACATCCACAGGATGCCTGGACAGAGGACCGCTACAAATACATGCACAAAAACAACGGATAACCTTAAGAGATAAAGACCATCAATGCAATTCACCAATGCTATTTTATACATCAGTGGCACTGGCTTTACCATAAAGTAGTATGTGTTAGAGATATACTATTCCTCCAACATACATAAGTGAATGACTAGTGTACTCAATGATGGGAAGAAATACATTTTGATTACCGCAATAAAAAATAATGTCAAAAATAGCTCCTGTACAAGTTCAACACCTTGGTCCTGCTCAAGCTGGGCCAAAAGTCAGCTTTAAGTTAAAGGATGATGAAACAAGAAATTAATAAGAGGCAGAAAACCAATATTGAATATGTCAAACCATTAGAAGATTCCCCATCTATCACTTTTCCTTCAAAATGATTCTTCAAAATTAGTAACTCAGAGTCTGTTAAGCGTACAATTTGACAACGCTGCCATATTTTAGTTGGGTAATATAACCATAGACTAATCAAGGAGAATATTAATGAGGATAATCATAAGTTAAAATAATTACAACTTGCTAACCTCGCTGATCATTCACAGAAAATAAAAATGCTGGACCTTTTTACATAACTATCTTGTCCAGAATAGCTTTCCATACTGTACACTCATAGTGGCTCGAGCTCCTATCACTGAATGGGAGCTAAATAAAATGCAGAAGGCCACTGTCAAAGATGAGCTTGTCTTTTTGGTTGTTCAAAGAAGTTGTCTTCTATCCTATGTGTGAATTCTGCACCTCGTCTTTTTATTTATTTTGCATGGAGGGTTTTTATACCTCTTTAGTTGATCTATTCCTTTGATTCAAAGAACCCCATGATTTCTCTTTCTCTTCATAAAAATACCACTGGTAATGAGAATGAAACCTATTTTAAATTAAAAATGGTAATCTTGTAGAATGGATTGGCAACCTTCGTTGGGATAATCATTGTGCGACATATCTCACTCTTAATGCCGGATAATCACCAACGACATAAGCATATGAGAAGGGCACTCATGTTCTCTTTGGAAAGAAATAGCTCAAGTACCCACACCCATTCACAAGTTCACTATACCAAATGACATGTATTTTGAATGGAAAGAGTCCTCTTGGTGCTCTGGCAAGAAAGGACACTCATCCCAGGAGATATGGTAAGACTTTTGGTTGTAGTAAGTTCCCATAATGACTTATGAAACATGCTGAGAATTAAACATATCTGAAAGTTGTATTTTACATCCTTTTCTTGGGTGATATGAGCAGAAGAAAAGATTAAACAAAAGGATATTGTTTTAAGGGGATACAACATAGAAGTAGAACCCAAGGATAGATCTTGTCCCTGATGCCCTCCAAGCTACAGGTTTTTATTCCAGCCCGTATGCCATACACCTACAGGGTTTACCTTCTAGGTTATCACGTATTGGTCAGGCTAGAACACCAGCATTACACGCTCATGCTGGTCATACTATGATGCTGGCGTTATAGTGCTGGTACATGCCAGCATACAACTCTATCATGGATGGCTGTATCCACATGGATTAAATCTCTGCATGTTTAGTGGTGCAGTAGATGAGATTTATCCTGCTCCTTTCATATAGAGATCCTCTTATTGTGCCCTTAATTCCACATATTTATAGAAGTCTAAGGCTTTTCAAAACCAGGAAACTCGGAAACATGGCTTTCTCACCAACAGGATGGAAATCACATCTGCCTATCTCCATTCTCCTACCAAATAAAAAGCATCTCATCCTGCACTTATATTCAAATGAACTGGCCAGAATTACACTATCCTTCCTGGAAGTGTCATAAATACTATTTAGCTTTGCTCCAAAAAATTACAGACTGTTTAGGCACAAATCCAATCTCTAACATCTAATTGAAAGGGTTTTTTGTTCTTTACATACAAACCAACTTATTCTGTCTATAATCCTGGGCCTGTAAGTAACACTAATAGGCACTAATACTTTGTCCATTTATTTATTTGAAAGTCAATGATCTGGATTTAAAGCAATCTGGTGGAAAAACCATTAAATTGCGAAATTTAACATGAAATAGAAAAGATCTGAAGCAAAAGTAAATTGCAGAAATACACGCAATATTGCAGCAAACAAAAAACTTTATTGCCCTGAAAGGCACACTCAACAACCTAGTATAGAGGTAGATGTGTTATGTATGTGTCAAATAATATTTCAAAACAAAAATACAAATAAAAACCATATAGATAAGAAGCCGACATAATAATATGAATAAAATATTTTATATATGTGTGTGGGGTGAGTTAGATAGCCCCAAGGGTTAGCTCAAACAAATTGTTTTTCCATGCTGAATCTCTAATGGCCAAGAAGGTCATGAGGTTGAATCCACCTGAGTCCCTTGAGGTTAGGTGTATATGTTGTCAACCAGCGACATTCACTCTAGGGGCCATTCACATAATGTAAGTGTCTAAAGGGTTTCCTCAATGAAAATTTTCATGGAAATGTATATATATTTAGTCTAGATCCATCTTAACCCTAGATATATCAGGGGCTAAGAGGATCAAATCCCTCAAGTCACTAACCTTAATTTTCGAAACCTTCAAAAAAAAACTGCAGCTTGATGGATTCGATCACTCTTAATGCTTGATAGATCCAGATTTTGATTGAATCCACACTAGTTCATTCATAAAATATTTGTGTACATAGGGAGAAATCTCTAAAAAGAGTTATGATGCTACTCTTTTTCACCAACCTATTACAAGATTCAAAGAAAGAGTCGAGGAAAGAAGTTATTGTCCATCATTGGCCCCTGGAGGTTAGGAGAGCTCGTGTAGGTAACATCTAGTTGCCCCCAAGGATATCCAACTTGGTCCACTCAGTCAGCCATTCCCTAGAGGACATTTCCAGGATCTGTATTAGTACCTTCATGATAGTTGACAACAACAGTGCTAGCTCCTCTTCTACTTCTAATGCAGAGCAATGTCCTTCTTGCATAGAGCAGTACCGATTCCTATTTATTTTCTAGGGCTTACCACTTGTGTTTACCTCTCTGTGCTTTTTATCTTTATTTGTACTTATGTTTGTGCCTTGGAGTTGTTTTCATCATTCTCTTTTTGAATTGTACTTTCTAGTTCCATCAACCTATTTTGGTTATTTGTGGACATTAATATAATTTTAGTTTGTTTTATTACTCATGTCAATAATTAACACTAATAATTTGCACAAATTAATTTGTTTAACTTCCATTACTGTCCCTGATTTGTATATTTAGATCTATATTACATTAGACTTTGTAGCATAAAGTCAATTCTAGAGTGGATAAAGTGATATATGCTTCCCCACTTGTAATTTTTCCCAATACGAGTTCCAAAATTTTAACAACCCCATCTCTTTAAAAGATGTATTGCAACCTTTTTGAGTGGCATGCTCCTTATGAATATAATAAGTCAGTCAAATACTTAATGTTTCTTGGCTTGGAAATGAACTTAAAATTTGATTTGCTTAAGTTGCCTATAACCAGAAAAATATATATATTCTACTTCTAGCTCTATATAAACAAGATAACTACGAGTAATCACAAGTTCTCAAATGATGCCTTGGTTTTGAGACAGTTGTCAAGCCCAACATTATACTATAACATACATAATATAGCTAATAATTTTGAGATAAATTATGAGTGAATAGTTGGAAGCGATCATTTATTTTTTTGCAAGTGTATTTCAAGTTTTAATGCTGAATATGATGCAGTTTCCATTGAAACACCTTTCAACATTTTCTTTCCAAGCTGGTAAAAATGAAAAAAGTACTCATTGACTGAGCATTTCCATAGCCTTGTCACGACATGATGAATCCTATACTGATATTGTACAACATCTTGCAGAAAAATTTGTTATTCCCTCCAATCATTCAACCTTTCCTCAAAATCCTGTCCAATATATACGTAACAGTGATGCAAAGCCAAGAAATCATATCAATACAATGATAGATACCATAGACGAGATATCGTTTCATCAAGAGCAATGTCATATTCCATAATACGGAGAACGGGATCATGAGTTATTGTATTTGAATCAGAGAAGAGCATGACCATGTGGCAAGGTCCTAAATCAAAAAAATGTTTTGTCCTATAGTCAATGCGAGAGTGCAGACCTAGAGCAAGGGTCCTGTACTGTAGCCATGTGAATATTTGCACATCACATCATGAAGAGTTTCAGACCAAATTATGTCATTCAAAGAACTTTTCCAGCAGCCCTGAGCCCCTTGATTTTGATAATGGTTATCAAGTGGGACAAAGCTGTCTTCTTCTGCACCAGCACAACAAAGAAAATGACACATTGTGTATTTTTTGACTACTCACATGCTCATCTTATGAAAAGATTCTGCGAGTATATGATCAAGAAAAACCCGAAAATGCACCTGTTCAGAGAAAAAACAAGAGTAAGCAGGAATATTCTTTAACACGAGTCTTGACCATTCAAATTTCCAAAGTCAACATACACAAGAAACAAGTTTTCTCATCTCAAAAATAACAAGACTTCTATCATGACCCTTGTATAATTATTGATTGTGAGTTCCTTGATGAGTAAGTATTATTTATGAATTGTTTCTCTTCCTATGGGCATCCATATAAGTGAATGGGTGACTTTCAGTTCTCCTAAGCCAAATGTTCTATCAGACCACGAAATAAAAATTTCTTCGAATAACTGAGAAAACTATTTTACATTATTCACTTTTTTCCTAGGTTTAATGATTCATATGTTGTTAAACCAGTATAGCTTCCATTTGAATATGATTTCAAAGTGGTTTTTCTAAATAAATATGGTTAAATCATAGCATGTCGAGTCACGTCAATTATTCCACCTGATGTTACATGGGCATGAAGGGCATGACCAATATTTTACATTCCAACAACCAGGGACATGCTCTTGGGGTTTTTATCAATTTCTTTCCTCACCATTATAGCAGGTTATTGAGAAAAAGTATTTTAATGTAAATTTTTTATCACCCATGCTTGTTTGACTACATACTCTCTTGGGTATGCCAGTGTCACACATGTTTCTCATCTTGAAAAAGATACAGCTTCCAAGAACCAGGGGCATTCTCCTTGGGTCTTTGCCTATTTTCTTCCTGGACATTATTAAAAATTATTCAGAAAATGCACTTGAATGTGAAAATTGTATCACCTATGCTCGATTGATTACATGATTTCTTGGGTATGCCAGTGTCACACGTGTTTCTCATCCCAAAAACAAATACAGCTTAGGTCTAATGCTTTCACAGATTCACACATGATACACATGATACATAATATAAATTATCTACCAATGATGAAAAGGTCTAAAGCATGAGATTTTCCGAACCTAGATTTTCCTTATATAAAGATAAATTTGATAAAGTAATTAAATAGATTTAATCAACTCATTCCAAGCCAACAAGAGAGTTACAATATGTGAAGATCTGTCTAGGACCATAGAAGGGGATGATAATGAGGAAAGGTGTTTGACCTCTGGAGTTGGTTTTAAACTAGCAAAGCTCGGGGATCAAATGTAACCCATATATATCAGGAACCTGCGTTCTGACTGTGGCTTTGGAGGTCTGCCTTAGCCACTTAAGATTTTTTTATCATTGCAGTACAGGTGGCCAGAGGCACTGTCTAAATCACCCCACATGAAAGGATTCTATAGCTGAGAGAAGAATAACAACATGGTCTCTGCAACACATGATAACAACTTATAAGAGCAAGGATTGAAGAAACAGGAGAGTTTCAAAGAAACCCCGTAAGATACAGGAACCTGGGAAAAACTAAAAATTGAAACAGAGACATTCTAGTGGCCGAATTCGAATCTAATTGCAGCTGGGCATCTCTACGGTTGACTACTAAGGAGCCGATTTTCTCTTTTCTTTGTATTTTAAGCTTGAGACTCAAATATAACTGGGCGCATATTAGGCATCATCCATGCTGAGTGCTTATGAATTTTGGACCAATGGCAGCCATAAAGAGTTAAAATTGGGTATAGAACTAGTGATGCGGACTACCCATTAAAATTGGGTATAGAAAAATATAGGTCTTACAGACTAAACCATATCTAAGGATTCAATAGAAAATCAACTTCAGCTAGCACAATAAATCTAGTTTCTGTCGCCAATCAAGAAAACCTTATTTACAATATCTGGAATGTTTAACCTATTCTTTCAGTATTTTCATACAACCAAGAAAAGGGAGAAACCTGTCCCTTGATTTTTCCCATCTCTTCTGAGCAAGATTCTCCTATTGCCCCAACCTGATCAGTCTAGAAAAACATCAACAAAATAAGTTCAATCAAATTCTTACAAGGCAATTTTCCACAGGCTCTGACACACAATAAAAAAAATTTCCCATAAGCTTTCCACCTAATAGATTCATGGAATTTTCATGCAGAGCTCATCGTCATGTTTGTACCTTGGGTCGAAATCCAAAACTAAGGTGTTGTACCAGGAAAGATAGATAGCATTTATTTATTGCTTTCTCTAAGCAGCTCAAAACGGAAAGGGCCCTTGATTCCACTGACGCATTCCACCAACCCATTTCAAGGTGTATACCAATTTCATTTATCTGACGTGTAGCTGATTCTTTCAGTGAATCTCTTATGTATCAGAATAGACCCAATAGCATTGAGGTAGTCTTTCATTCTCGAAGTAACATAATATCAAAAGCTGAGACTGCCCCTTCTCGTTTGTCTGATCTCAATCCCTGTTAATGGGCTGCAAATTGATCACCACCTACAGTTATCGTTACATGTCATTTCTAGTAGACTCCATGACCCTTTAACGACCTAGCCGATAAATGATAAACTGGTTGGACCAGTAAGGCCGACAAATGATAAACTGGATTTTGAAAACCCTAGTGTAGAGAGCCTTGGATTTTGAAAACCCTTGTTCTACCCTGAAATGCAGCACAAATGAAGAACAAACTACCAACCCGTGCACCCTGAAATACAGGGCGAGTGAATTCGAGATTGGGCTTGATTTTCAAGTAATTGAGAGGGCGAAACCAGTCCAACATAACCAATCCCATTTCTAGAAATCAGGCGATTTGAATAAAATTTTCCAAACAAACCAGGCGAATCGGGCTTGGAAAGGTTTATTCGCCCTAATTTTTTATGGCTAAAATATAATAATAATTTATTTATTAAATATTTTTTGGGCTAATTTTTTTAACTATTGAAAATGGGTGTAATTTAAAAAATTTTCCCCTTCAAAATTGGAAATTCCTTAAATTTTGCCCATGGGCTAAAATTCGCCCCTAAAATTTTCTATGCTCATAATTCTGTTTTTTTTGCAATTTTATACAAATTGGTGTTAAATATCTAACCATATCTTCTCGACCGTGATTTATTTTATGGATACATTTCTATGGAGACTAAATTATTATATTATAAAAAATAATGTCTCTTGTATTTTCTAGATTCAATTCCATGGCCTCAAAAATAGTGCCAAAAGATGATTGTTTAGATTTGTTTGCCAATATGGGTTTTGCATAAATTTTATACAAAAATTCTTAGAAAAACCTGTTGTACATTTGCAACCGTATTGAATTTTGGGAAACGGTTTGAGATACAATTAAATTACTATATTTTTCACAAACCCATTTCCCAGATTCTTGAGATTCGCCACCATATACATGGAAATCGAGGTGGAACACGATGGTTTCAAAATTGTTACATATTTTTTATTGTAGCTTAATTCGCGTGCTAAGATTCTGCGTGTGAGATGGGTATATTCCAAGGTTTGTCCCAGCATATTAGGTCCATGTGGCACCTAATTTACCATTCTATAGAAAATAAAAAAATATTTTATAATTTTGAATTTTTTCCCCTCCATAAGTGCAGAATTAAGTACTAGACTGTTGAACTGATACAGAGATAGAAATTTTCATATTGGATGTTGAGCCTACATTTTCATGCCTTGGTGATGACCAACCTCCATCAAGTGTAATTACTCCAGCTGGAAGCCAATCCGTCCTGTACCATGCATCTGTTGTCCGGTACACATATCGTAGATCGCTCGTCTAGTACCTGTAACAAAGTTTTGAAACATTCCGGTACCACAACTGTTGGAGATCTTATACCCGTTGTTGTCACATAAAGTGCATCATCTCTATTCATTAAAATCCCCTGGTTGATAATTTAATTTGTGGCGATATATCATTCACATGATTGTCTCAACAGTGGAACATGCTCCTTAGCCACATAACCACATTAGTAAACCGTCATTGATAAAACCATATTAAAAACTCATTTAATCATTAAAAATACAAGAAATCGTTAATAATTAACCACAAGGTAATATGAATGCATTTAATAAAAATTGGTAATATAATAGTTACAGAATATGTTATAAATGTATGAATATGGCTTGTAAATGAAATGTTTGGATAGCCAATATGATAACATATCTAGGGCCCAACAAGCACCAACCATTCAAAATTTTTAATAAAATGAATAAGTAACTCACATTAATTTCTCCACAAGTCTGTTCCAAACTTTTGATTTGTTCATTGAGTACTCTTCATTGTCCAATGCTTCACTTGTCTGAGTTAATAAGTCCGAGACTATTCTATATATACAGGCAACTATCACAGGATGTTTGAGTTTTATTATTGTCCAGCACCGAGCTCTGAATTAACACATGTGTGAGGTATAGTTCTGAAGCTACTCCACAGGATCAAGATTTTTCAAAAGTATTCCAGCTACTATCCTTCTTTAGTGTATGAGGAAAGTCCGAGGTATGGAAGGTATATCACAAAAATAATAACCCAGTCTAAGACTGTGATTTTTGCACTAAATCCGAAGTATGAAGACACCAAAAAATGTCTAAATTCTTTAGATTACTCAGACTTCAAATTTGAGATTAAATTATTCTCTCCTCGGCCTTATCTAGTTCACGAGTTGTAAACTTTTCCTTCTGCAATATGCTCTGAATGTTCTACACCGAATTGATGGATGTGAAATGAAGGAGTACAAACCCTGAGGAGAGAGAGAGAGAGAGACAGAGAAAGAGAGCAGGAGACATTGATCTTAAGTGAAGGGACATGACTCTTTAGAGGGAGGTCGACTAGGATAACTGAACTTAGGTTGGTTAGGGTAGAGAATAGGATATATTATCTTAAAAAAATGATTTACCTAATACTACTGGGAGTTAGAGGATGAGTGAGGGCTCATTGGAAAGAGGAAAGAGTCCTCTACAAGCTAGTGAAGGATTCATTGTAATAGTATGTCTTCAAGATGTCAAAAAATATTTTTCCTTATGACTGTTCAGGAATTATAGTATAGACCATGGGGCTTTTAGGGTTCTTCATGCATAAGGTTATTAGGACTAGGATAAGGGTTAAGGCGTCTTCATTAGGGCTCCAAGTGTGGCCTTCAATAATCATCCATGTCATCATGACCTTCAATAGTACTCATATTGATATCAATGACAATTATTGACCAACAAATCCATCTTAGTTCAATTGGTTTCCAATAAATCCATGCCAAACAACAATAATTAAGGGTTTTTCTTGGGGGCATGCCACCTAGCTCTAAGTGGCACTATTTTTTAGATCCCTATAGTATTAGTGTAGCCCCCTTATTTTTATTGTTAGTGTACCCCCCTTATTGTTATTATTGTGCCAATGTAGCCCCCTTATTTTTATTTTTAGTGTACCCCCTTATTTTTATTGTTGTGCCCATGTAGCCCCCATATTGTTATTAGTGTGCCCTATAGAAGCCCACTATTGTCATCGTTGTGACCTTACATTATTATTTTTATGTAGGCTTTGATTATATTGTGACCCCTTAGACTCCTATATATAGATAGGGGGTATTTTCATTTGTATCATTCAAGAATCATTCATTTATGTAATCTAAAGGAGGTTTCCCCATCAAAGAGGATAATTTTTTAAGTTGTTGATCTATCTTTTCTTATGTTTTGTGAGTTGGTTGCATAACATTTGGTATCAAAGCTTTGGATTCTAGGGTTTCGCTTCTTCAAATAGGTCACAGTGGAATTTTTGCTATAACTTTGTTTCTATGAGGATTCAGAAGCTGAAATTAATACCATGTGGAGAAAAAATATTAGTGAAATTCTTGTACGAATTTAAGATCTTGGTTAGCTATATTTTCAGAGGTAGGATCCGAGGAAGTTACAGTTTTTGTAGGCTTGAGAATTCAATCTCAAACATGTGACATAGGGAAAATAATCATAACTTTCTCTCTGAGCATAAAATGTGAATTTTGTAAAAAGTGATTGAAATAGAACAGAATTTAGTTTGTTATGTATCATTTTTAAATCCAAAAGTTGAAACAGTGATATGTGAAATTCCGTACAAGTTTGTTATACTGAGTTAGTCTATAATAAGGTCATTGTGGGAGATTAGGCATAACTCTTTCTTGAAGACTCTAATCTCAGTATGACTTGTAAATTTGGAAAGAAGACTCAGAGAGATATCATAGGATAGAATTAAGACCTTGGAGATCCAAATTTACAGGGATACAATGGATTCAATATCGAGCTCCTACAAAGCCAGAAAAAGGTGTGTATTGTTTTAAAATTGGCATAAATTTTGTTTGAAAAATCAGTTTAAAGTGATTCAAGGGGAATAGTGAGCATAAATATCAATGTTTGATTCCAAAATGAATCAAAGCAAGAAAATTGAAACACATAGTAAGAAACCAAAAATATCTATTATGGCACATGAAGAATAGGAAGAAATGCAACACAATATATCAAAATTAAGAGACCAAGTGAAACAAATTTCACTCTCGCAAAGAGTAATTAAAAATGAAATGGAAGCTAAGATAGATGGTTTGAAGAATGGTATGGAAGCTAATATGGATGGTATAGAAGCAAAAATGAAAGGAAACATGGAAAATTTGAAGAATGGTCTAAAAGAAGACGTGGAAGTTTTGACGATGTTGCTACAAGAAATGCTTCCTAAAGGTGAAAAGGCATTAGATGAAACTCATGATGAGAAAAAAACGAATGTTAATATTGGTTCCACATACTATAACTTTGGATTGAAGAACCGCCACATTCCAAAGATTGATATGAGGAAGTTTGATGGCAAAGATTCAGTAACATGGATACTAAAGATGGAGCAATATCTTGATTTCCATGATGTGCGCCAACACACACAAAAGGTACACACTGTAACTTTATATTTAGAACCCAATCAGTTTGTATGGTATCGATGGATTTTTTCTCATAAACCACTTTCCACTTGGTCAATTTTTACGAAGGAAATGATTCCACATTATGAGGATACAAAGGGCAACACCTTCTTTAGCCAATTGATAAATATAAAAAAATTGGTTCAATGGTGGAGCACATTGAGGACTTCCAAAAATTGAAAATCATGGTAACAGATATTTCATAGGAGCATAGGATTGATGCCTTCATAATGAATTTGAAGGATAACATCCAACATGAAGTTTGCCTTTGGGAACCCTATTCATTAGAGAAGACATTTAGGGTGGCAAGAAAAGTTGAAAGAAAAATTATGGCAACAAGGAATTCTACCACTCACAACAATAAAGATGGAAGTGTTGTTGCTCCTAACCTTCCACAACCTACAAGGTTGATGCCACAATGATTGACGGAAAAATGAGCAAAATGATTTGTTACAGTTGTGATAGAAAATACACTAAAGGTCATAAGTGTGTTGAGAAGAAATTATTCTACAAAGTTTGTGAATAGGAGGAAGAAAAGGAACAAGAAACATCAAAAGAGGATGATATACACCAAGAACCAACCCCCAAGAAAGAAGAAATGAATCCGAATATATCTTGCAATGCACTGGCAATAATTACCACTCCTCAAATGCTCAAGATAGAAGGATATATCAAGAAGAAAAAGGCAATAGTGTTGATTGATTTAGGTAGCACTCATAATTTTATTCATTGTAAGATAGCCAAGGAATTGAATTGCTTCCTATATCCAACATCATAATGTCAATTGATGGTTGCATATGGAGGAATTATAAATTACTCTAGAAAGTTCCATTATATCAATCTAACCATGGGGGAATATGCAATGTATAGTCAAATTCTTTCCATTCTAATGGGTGGTGTTGATGTTGTACTAGAATTCCAATGGTTACAATATTTAGGGACACCAACCTTTAATTTTCAAGGAATTTTCTTTAAATTTTTTTTGGAAGGAAAGGAATTTGAATGAAGGGGTATCACAGGGAAACCAAGAAATATAATCAGCTCAAATGGCACAACAAAGATTCTAAATAAAGTACAATGGGGAGTAATTGCACAATTATGCTCACTAGAGGTTCAAACATCGAAATAATCTATTTCTCAAGATCTCCAAAAATTCTAGGACAATCATTCCAAGGTATTTAATGCTCCCAAAGGCTTCCTGCCTATTCGTAATAATGATATTTATATTCATTTTATTCCAGGAAGTGTTCCTCCAAACATCAGGCATTATAGATATCCCTATACCAAAAAGAGTGAAATTGAACGTATGGTTGTAGAGATACTAGAGGTCGGTATGATTCAACCTAGCCAAAGTTATTTCTATGCTCCAGTATTATTGGTGCACAAGAAGGATGGATCATGGTGCATGTGTTCGATTTATAGGGAGTTCAAAAAACTCAATATTAAAGATAAATTTCCCATTCCTATCATTGATGAATTGTTGGATGAATTACATGGAGAAATTTACTTCACCAAGTTGGATCTTCATTCAGGATATCATCAAATTAGAATGAAGAATGAAGAAATTCCAAAAACAACATTCATAACTCATGAGGGTCATTATTAATTTTTGGTCATGCCTTTTTGCCTTACTAATGCACCTTCCACATTTCAAGTTTTGATGAATTCCATTTTCAAACTATTCCTTAGAAAATTTGTGTTAGTATTTTTTGATGATATTCTAATCTACAAGTCTTGGAAGGATAATTTTCAGATGATATACTAATATACAAGTCTTAGAAGGATCATTTTCAGCATGTTGATAGGGTTCTCAAAATATTGGAGGAGAAATAATTATATGTAAAATCCTCCAAATTTTTATTTGGAGTACAAGAGGTCTCAATGGATTTTATTATAGGTTTACCCAAGTATGAAGGAAAGAGTTTCATCATGGTGGTAGTTGATATACTTACCAAGTATGTACACTTTTGTGCATTATCTCGCCCTTTTAAATCTAGTACAGTTGCTACTGCATTTATGGAAACAATTCAAAAGATTCATGGAAACCCAAATATTATTGTAAGTGGTAGAGATCCCATTTTCACTGGAAATTTTTGGACGAAATCATTTTCTTGTCTTGGTACTCAATTAGCTCATAGCTTACCTTATCATCCTCAACTAATGGGAAAACCGAGACAATGAACAAATGTTTGGAAGGATATCTTCGTTGCTTTGTATCTGATAAACAAACACAATGGGTCAAGTGGTTACATCTAGCTGAAAGGTGGTATAACACTTCCTTCCATACATCTACGATTTCTGGTTCTGCCACTGGAACTTGAATCTGAACTGGAGGAATCAGAATTTGTTCTTGCATTGGCCTGTGGAACATATAGTCTGGAAAATGAGAATTCCTCTATTCACGATATAATTTGAATTGTATCAACTCTTCTGGACTGAACCTTATGGTTGCTATTTGCAGAACCCTTGAGAATTATAGAAATGACTCAAACACATCGTCAAATTTATCAGGCTCGCTTGCAAATTCCTGCAACTTAACTTGATTTGTTATTTCTCTGGCAAGATCATATGAATCATAAATTCTATTAGGTATAATTGGGAAATTGAAGGGTTTTAGTCAATCAATTTCAAGACAGGCATGCTTGAAATTTTCGAGAGTATATTACCCACATGAAATAGGAAAAGTTGGCCAAATTGTCTTTTTGGCCTCTTTCAGAAATTTAGTCAACCCATTACCTACGGTCTGATAAGAAATCTCCTTGGCCAATAATTTATCTGGTATATATAAAGGTAGGAAATTAGGGCAAGCATGACTTCCGAAAACTCAGATGTATGTGAAAAATTCTTCACAAAACCATCTTCCTATCGACCTGAGACTTCTATTGGCTTCATGGGTGACTCTAGAGATTTTCCTTTCGAAAATGACTTGAAAAACTTGGAGCATTATATCATTACATATTTTAAACATATGAGAGTGGTATTTTGATTCCCATAGGAATTATAACTATACAAAGATGGGGGTTTTGACTTCTCTGGTCCATTTCCATCCTTGTGATGTAAATTCAGTAGAAAAACAAACAGAATCTAGGATAAACGAACTCATATAAAAAGGGGTGACTGTATTGGATGGAAGATTACGATTTTATCTATAGATAGTGATACATATAATCAAATTATCAGACAGAATATTAGCCCAATCAAGAATATATTCGTCAGAGGTTGCTTCTATCAGGGGTGTCCAATCTTCCTTAAAATTGGTTGTATTTGAAGACCCAAAAGGATGACACATCATTGCAACAATTTTTGAGAAGGGGATTTTAAGAGAAAATATTGAGTACATACCCTTATCATCACTTTTATGGTGATTGGGATCATTTCTCCAATCCTTAATCACATTTTTAGGGTGTCATTCTCTTGCATGAATTCTTGGACAAAATAGTTGTCGTATCTTTTCTCAGGCTTGGGAAATTTGTACATTTCCTTCAAATCTGTAGGCGTGAGAGAACCAATGAATGTTCTGTTTTTGGTAATAAACTGTCTATCTCGAATGTCCACATGATCTAACACCCATCTTACTAAGTCAGTGTATGGCAGCATTTTAGGACATGCAACAATTCTGCGCAGAAAATAGTTAGCTGCGTCAGACCATGAGTCTGAATCCGTGGATGCAAAATCATCAACTACAACTTTTCTGTTCAAAATCACTTGTGGATTTTCATTCTCAAACATCTTGTAAATTCCTTCCTAGCTTGAGGAACCAATTTCTGGGTTGCATGTTGTGTCTGAGACTAGAGGATCCATCTTGTGATATTCTTATTGTTGAACAACTAATTGAGGTGGGGTGGCGGGTTTCTTTCGTGCTTTAATCAACGCGACATCGTTTTATGCCTAAGTTTTCAGAATTACCCTGTTGAAAGAAAAACCAGAGAACGTAAGCTAAGATCATGTCAAATGCTATTAACTGTCGTATCACCTTAACTCATGCATAATGGGAATCCTCGGTATTAAATATGAAATAATTATAAAATCGTTTACAAAAATTGAGATCATAAAAAACTTGAATTATCATTAAATTGATAGCATGGGCTTCGTGTGAATTTGACAGTTGTTATCTTATCGGGATCCATAAATCAGCTTTTTCATGATTAGCGAGTTTTGAGTTTTTGCAGCAATGTGCGACATGCGACAATGTGATTTGCGATGGTTTTTCTGTTGAATGACAGTATGTGATATCGACATATGTCATATGACAGATTGCAATATGAGTATCCATTACATAATTTACATCACCTCTTTGCATATTGGCGATTCAAAAATTTGTACATTAGCGTTTCGGAATTTCGCATATCGGTGTTTTCTGTTTCGACAATTTAGTTCCCGCTTCTTGTACTTTCAGTCCTTTATGGGTTCTTTAGAGCGCTTTTTATGGTTTTATTATGTTTTTTATGAAAAACAAAATTTAATCTAATAGGCTCAAATTCTAAGTTTTATTTTTAAAATAAAAATATTCCTAAGAATAAATTAGAAGGGTCCCCATTGTTCCTTTTATACTATTTACTTAGAAAAATGGGGAGTTGTTGTAATGCTACAACAATTGGCAATACACTTGGATGAATCTAGAATATCTGATAAATATTAATACTTATAAGACAATAACTTGGTTCTACTTGAAATTTTTTTCTTACTTTGCAAATGAAAATTTTCTCTAAATGAATCAAATCGTAGTAAGTTGAAAAGATAAGTAGGAATTCAATTAAAGTTTAGCTTGTTTGATGAACTTATTAGTCACTAGTAGATCTGCTGCTGCCAGCAGGCGTTCATAGCCTCGACAGGGTTACTATTTAACCAAAATGATCCAGTATCTCATTCATAACATAATAGACATTTCCAAAGGTAATGTAATTATTTTTTCATTTTTTGTTTTGTCACTTTAAAATCATAATCCTGGTTTGGTGGCCATAAGTGATAATTTCATTCACTGGTTATTAGTAGGTTTGAACAAGCTAACTTGTGATGAGATCCCTTGTCTCAGGTTTTTAAGCCTAGAGCCATTATCTTGGTTTGGTATCCCATTTGATAATGTCAAGTTTACTAGTTTCCTATGAACATGATGAGTCAACTCGCAATGAGATATCTCAAGTTTAAATTTTTTATATTTTTGAATTACACTTTGAAAAATATCTGATACAAATGAATGGGGAGGTTATCATTTTTCTCCTTATGAGAATTTGGATGACCATTTAAGTAAAAGATGCTAATTCTTCAACAAAATACTATACTTTGTTAAAAATAAATTTTGGAACTTGATTCATGTCAAAATAATGTTTCAATTTACATGGGTTAGAAAAGTTTTTCTTTTTAATTTGGCTATTTTGAATCAATTTTTTCCAAAGAAATAGAGATTTCAATTAAATTATTTATTTCGTAGTTTTATATCTTTGAAGATTAGCACTTTCATGTTCAAGAAAATGATGAAGTGTTTCACGTTTTGTGTAAAATCACAAAAACCTATTTTTGATTTACATATTTATACAAAAAGAACTGCTCGTTCTTTCAAGAAAAGTATTTTTTGAGGATAATTCAATTAACAGGAAGAGTTTCCTTCTTCCCTTGTAAAGTTTGCAAAAAAAAAGTTGATGGACCTATTTTTTTGCTTATTTGAAAAGAACCAAGCCAGAGTTTTTGAAATTTTGTATTTTTTACTTTGTCCTCATGCACTTTCTCCCATTTCAAAACCAAATCTCCAATTTCGAATTTTTTAGTTTTAACTGTATTTGAATCAAATAAAATTTTAATCAATTGTTGATGATGATTATGTACCATTTTAGTCTTTTATCTTTCTTCTTCCATTTTAAATGTTTGGAACATTCTTTATTGTAACAAAGATAAAGGTTGTTCGTTGATGAATTATAATAGGGCCATTGATGGGATAACTATGTTTAAAGGTAAAACTACTTCCTTCCCATATACCAATCGAAAAGGAGAAGTTCCTATTGAAGATTTTTTAGTTATCTTATCTGCCCATAATGCAAAAGTAAAATATTTGTGCTAATTCTTCTGGTTTTTATCAATGATGCATTTAATTATTCTTATGAGGTTTTTATTTGTGGATTCTGCCAAAACGTTTCCCTGAGGATAATAATTTGCAGAATATTTCAATTTAAACCCTCTTTTCAAAGAAAATTCAGTCATGGTATTTCCAGAAAAATAAGAGGCATTGTCAAATACTAAAGCATAAGGGACACCAAGCCTTGTGATGATAAAATGATCAATGAACTCAATAATATTTTCAGAGTTAGTTGTCCTGAGAGGCATTGCTTCTACCCACTTTGTAAATTAATCTATAGTAATCAATATATATTTATGATGTTTAGAAGAATGAGGAACGAGTCTTATTTTTATTAATTGCAAATAAAAATTAATTAATAAGGGTAATTATTAAAAGCAAACACTTTAATTATTTAAATTAACAGCTCAAGCTAAAATTTCCTAAACCTTAGAATTCAATAGAAGAGAAACAAACCTGAGATATTATACCTGGGAGGATGGCGAATTTGAGGAACAAATTTTTCGAATAAGAAGCTGCCAACTGTCACTGATTTTGCATCCTCGATCCCTAATAAGGTTATAATGATGTTTTATAATCTCAAGGGCCTCTCTAATTTTCCTTCTTCAATAGTGCTCCTCCCTCACAATGATCCCGACATCTTCTAGACACAATTGATGCTCAGTTTTTGAGGAGTGTTCTGCAAGGGCTGAGGTGCGAGATCTCTCATTCTTAATATCGGCCTCATTCTCTTTAAGTCATCTCTGTAGTGAACACCCAGTTTCACCAATATAACTTTTCCCACACGAATAGTCAATCTTGTAAACTCCTTTAAGCTATTCAGGGCTTATACTATCTTTAACTGATCACATTCTCTGTCTTATTGTTCCCACTGTTAAAAATTATACGAAAATGTCGTTCCTCCTCAGAACCCTAGCGATTTTATCAGTAACACCCTTGATGTATGGTAGAAAAACCATGCCACTATTTTCCTGAGGTTCTTGACGCTTTTGAGACAAGATCAAACCCTCAACTCTTTTTAGGGATTTTTTGATATCTTTTTCTTTATAACCTATACCCCTAAATATAGAAGACAAGTGATTTATTTCCTTGCTAAGGTGCTCTGCATCGGATATCCTCAAGGCTCTAACAACAAGAGTACTAAGGACCCCAAAATTTTGAGCTGGATGATAGTAGGACTCAACATGAAGATAACTGTCAGTATGAGTTTTATTTCTAAACACATGATGCCCTAATGTTCCATCATCCTTCCTGGTAACGAGAATGTCCAAAAAATGAATTCTCCTGTTTTCTTCAACCTCCATAGTAAACTTAATTTCTGAGGAAATGGAGTTAAGGTGAATAAAAAATATCTCAATATTCTCCTTCCCATGAGTCCACTTTATGTTGGTGTCGTCTACAAATATTTTCCACTAAGCTAGTTTTAAGGGAGAGGAGGAAAGGGCCTTCTTCTCAAATTGTTCCATGTATAAGTTGGAGACAATAGGATATAGAGGAGATCCCATTGCGACACCTGATACCTGCTCAT
The DNA here is from genome assembly GCA_034641835.2 of Pinus albicaulis. Lineage (NCBI taxonomy): Eukaryota > Viridiplantae > Streptophyta > Pinopsida > Pinales > Pinaceae > Pinus > Pinus albicaulis. The sequence goes on from CM076582.1 coordinate 931,146,220, forward strand.
AGTATTCCCCTTGGAAGTTGAAAAAAGTGGAACGTAAACAAATTTCCGCAAGCTTGGTTGTTCCTAGATCAATGACTTCTTTAATGATCTAAATTGCCTCATATAAATGAATCTTGGTAAATAATGATACCACATCAAAAATTAACAAAATGTCTCTCTCCTCCACCCTCTCATCCTTAATAAGCTTGAAGAAATCGTCAGAGTCCTTTATGAAGGAGTTTGTGTTTCCAACAAGGGGTTTAAGGATATCGGCAACATATTTCGCCAATTCATAGGTGGGGGATCCTATGGTATTAACAATTAGTCTAAGAGGGATTCCCTCTTTATGAATCTTGGGTAATCCATAAATTCTTGGATTAACCTCACAAGAAGGGGCCAATTTCTTCTTTATCTTGTCATCCAACCCTGAATTCAGGATCATTTTCTTGACTTCCCTTAACACCTTGGGCATGGGGTTGGAATTAAGTTTCTTGTAGCTAATAAAATCTAGATGCAAGTAAAATGAACAATTATTTTATTTTTCTCACTTTTTCAAAACTGTATACAAAACAAAAAGTAGAAAACAATGCTTAAGCAGAAACATTCATTTACTTAGACACCTCCCCGATAATAGTTCCAAAAAGTGGTGAGCCCTGGTATTGCACCAAGAGTGTTAAAACTCCCAAAGGCTACTAAAATATATTTATCAACTTGGGGTTCGTACAAAATTAGAGGTGATAGTCCTATATGCACAACAGATGGATTCCACTCATGCCACCCTCAACTAGGTCTTCTTATCAATAGTGCTTCCAGGCCATTCCTTCTACTAAATTAGAGTGAAAAATAGTTGTAGATGCAATGTTTAACTACTCCTAACTGAGAACATGGAATTCTATCAATTTCAACTTGCAAATGCTACTGAAACAAATCATAAATAAGCAAGAGCTAACCTACTTTTGCAGAAGGGAAATCACACTATCTTGCAATCATCTATCTAGTTATCAAACCTATTTGCAGTAAAGGAACTACTTTATCTTTCATATCTTATCAAACCATAAATCAATATTCTATTTACTATTTAAGTAACTCACACTTGCATAAACATTTTTCTATGAATTTTGTGATAAAATACTAATGATATTTTTGTTTTTGCAGCAAGGAAAAGGAGGGTTTGGAGTGGCCTAGGAGTCTCTAATGGTTATGAACTCAAAACTAAGGGTAAATAACACCCTAACCTAAGCTCAAATCGAAACAAGGATCAAAATTGGACCAAGAATGGGGACCTACAACTATGCTATATGAGGCTACTACAGGAGCCTTGTATTTCTACAGGAAGCCCTGTAATGCTACAGGAAGCATATTGAGAAGGTTTAAGAGGTGAAGAAGGTGTGGGAAGGTGAATAGAATTGAGGGAAAATAGTTTAAGGGTAACAAACACCTGTAGCCAATCTCAGAGCCCCTTCAAGGCTCACTAGAAGAGATGCTCTCGATGTTCATGGAAAAAATGACCTCATAAAACATAATTTTGATGGCAGAATTTGGAGGTTGGAAGAGGAAGTGATGGAGTCCAAGGTGGAGGTGGTGAAGGTTCCCTTACTGCATATTAAAACAACCCTATAATCATCACATGCATACATTCATTGATCATTGAAAAAATAAATCAATTAGAAGTGGAAAAGATGAGTTGAATTTAAATGTTATCTAATTTATACTAAAATTATGATCTAATCAGAAAACAAACTTTTAAGCTACAAAGAACATATGTAGAGCAAGATAGCTAACATAAGAATGTTTCCAAGAAATAATAAACAAAATATTTTTTACCTATGGTTGGAGGTCCTTATACTCAGGCTCTCATAAGAGAGATGAGGCAGAGGCTACAATCACGGAGTTTAATGGAGTTTTCTTCTATTGAGATGCAAGAAACTAAACAAAACTCTGAAAATTAAGAAAAATAACAGTACACAAGAGGAACCTAAGCCACTGAGTTGGGCCCAAACCAAATAGCCTCAACCCTCTGAAACTAACTCAGTAATAAATCAAATAACAACTTCTCATTATCATTGAATACATCACATAACAGTAGAAAAGATAAAAATTCCTAGCTCAATAGCTACCTATCTGAAAACAAAACTTGAATCCTAATGAGCTCTTCTACATTTTCATTGATAAAAGAGGGTAGCTACCACCAACTCCCTAGAAAATACGAATATTTTCTCTTGAAACTCGAGAATAGTGGAGCTTGACTCCTCATGAATTTGACTTTCTTGGTTGCCAATTACCTCAAGCTGATGAGAGATAACTTGATGTGATATTGGGATAATTGAGGGAGTTAAGGAAGTGGACAACCCCCTACAATCTCTCCTTGCTGTCAATTATGATCCCCTACATAGAATTTCTCAAAAATTTCTCCATTTATTGCAATTAAACAATATTAGGCTACATGCTATCACAAAGATATTTCACCCTTCTCACTAAGAATAATATGAAAACAAAGTAAATAAATGTGAGAAAGAGATAGTTCTAAAGCTGGAGGAGGGAATTATGACCCTTTATAATGTACCTATTGATGAGCATCATCATTGGATTCCATGTACGAGCATTGAAGCTAACACCCAATTGATGACACATGTGTTGCATTAATAGAAAAGCTAAGTAATATCCTCCTAATGCTCACTAATTTCACGGGGATTAAAAAAATATAATCTTCAAAATGATCATACATGTAGTTGTAAAGAATCGATTTTGGATTTGGAAGGAACTATATCACTATATAATGTGGAAATTGAACACTCAATAGGAGGATTTTGAAGTAAAAAATGGGCTTCAAAACAAAATATGTACTAACAAAATCATCTTTAAATGAGCCAATAATATTAAGATGATGATGCCATCCTAGGGGTAAATATTTTTTGAGGGAAAAAAAAAAGTATTTTTTTGAAATTCTATTTTTAACTTATCTCCTTATAGGTTTACTGAAATGTCAATTGTAGTGTAATACCATCAACACTTAATCTCGTTGAAATTATAATCATAATTATTTATGTTATTTATCCCTATATGGGCATCTAAATGTAAATGGGAAAAAAGCCTAATAAAGTTGTAACTATAATTTAAATACCATTTGATGAAGTTGTGAAACCTTGATGCAATACAAGCCATGTGAAGCTATGAGGAGGAGGAAATCTAGCAAAAGGGAATGCGAGAGTTAATAGTTTCCAATGGATTACTGGTTGAGCCAAATATTCATAAAGATCAATATTGTAAACCTTACCCCAAGAAACTATCTAATGGGAAGGCATAGCAATAGATTCCAGCAATTATGAGAAGAACATGACAATGGTACCATGACTACCCAAGGTATGGGAAAACCTAACAAGTAATCCCATAAATAGAAGAAATATGAGGAAGTTTACCATGAAAGACAAGAAAATACAAAGAAGAGCTCGGGAGAATAACACAATATGAAGAGACGAGAGATAGAATCAAGACTCTCATGTGTGATCTTGAAGGAAAAACATTGTGCATGATTTTTGGCTCACCTAAATTTAGTGAGCGAGGCCAAGGGTGAGTCTTATATTGAGCCAGAGAGTCAAATGGATTGATTGAGGATTGTATATGTTTTGCATGAATGTGTCAAAAGGAAGTGTCGAGGGAATCTCGACTAAGAAAATGGACCCTTTCATGCAATGCAAGCTCGGAATGGCATATGTCAAGAAAAAGATTGAAAATCATTCACTTGAGCACTCAACAAAGGCACCAAGGAGCTCTTGGCTAAGTTAAGGGATCTCGTTGTGCTTTGTAGGCTCCATTATGACCACATTAGGAATGATATCACCCCCTATATCTATAGGCTAAAAGATTCCACCCTATATCTGAGTGGATGAAGGAGAGTAGCCTTCATCCTTACACTACTATTAGCCTGGGAGATGCTTCCCTGGGGCACTTACTGTGTAGGGTAGTTGAGAAACTGTCGATAAAAGCTAGGAAAAACTATGGATTTGGTGTGAAATTAAAGGACCTAATGAGTTAATTTGATGAAGGAGAATGAATTTCATGACTCTGCCTTATAATGTTGAGAAGAACTTCCCTCATGGCCTCTTGATATGGCTCAGGGGTGACTAGTTGTAAGAAATATATTATAAAGGATTTAATCCTATGGCGGGGTGGAATGTGGCTTGCCCTTCATCAATTGTAGACAGTGTAGGATCTTAAGAATATAAATATCCCTGTGGACTTCATCTATGTAATGTAAAACATGTTAATGAGAAAGAGAGGATCATTGCTAAAATGTATTGTGTTTATATGTTTGTCTGCTTAGTGGGTAATATGGTTTATAGAATTTCTATTTATGATGTGAAGTAATGGATCAGGATAAAATTGTTGTATAATCCTCATGTTCCCCATAATCAATCTTAATGCACATTTTTATGTCATACTTTTCATGTTATGGACAAGAAGTAAATCACACCTTAAGCATGGGATTAAAGGACTTTTAGTCCTAGTCATGGCTAGTGTTCATGGTCAATTCTTATACACATTAGAGAAGCTCTAGGGTAGTTGATGTAATAAGATATTCTTGTGAATGATGTGAATATCATAGGCATGAACATAGGCCTTGATTTAAAACGGGGATTCTTAAGGGAAAGAGTCTTCATAAAACATTTGATGAAAAACAAGAAAAGGTTCACTAAAGAAGTCTAGAATTTTTGGAGGCTAGCAAAGGGTTTGAAACATCCATAACTACATTATTGTAGACTACTAAATTGAGGGAAAGGTTTTCCTAGATGGAATAAGAGGCTTGGAGACCTTAGAACCTGTTAAAAATATCTCTTTAGCTTTCTATACAAGCTAAGGATACTCTCTACAATCAAGACTTGATCAAGAGGGAATTTTGGATTTGAAACTTGTGTTTCATACCACCACAAAATTTAAGGACGAAGCCTCCACACAACAATTCATTGGAAATTTTGGGATGGTAGGCTTTGGCCTTAGCCCCTAATCACTTATTCCATATGGGGCTATGACTAAAAGCTAAGTGGAAGGAGGATTTACTGATATACCAGACACTATAAGAATGAAAAGGATCACCTTTTGGTAATCCCTAATATGGTTCAGCTTTGGTTGATAAATCTTCACCTTATGGCTATAATTATGTTAATAAGGAATTTCAAATAATGACACTAGAACATCATAGCATTGGTAATTTCTAGGAATGATTTCATGGTGATGTTAAAAAGGATGAAGTGCTTATGCCAGGTGAAGGACACATATCACCTAGATTTGGTGGTTTTTGCATGCCATATAGGAAAATATGAGTGATGCGTGCAACACATCAGTCGTGCCACATGGAAGGGTACACACCTTCATTTTTCATGTTTCCAGTGATGATTGGATGTTAGAAAATGAGGTGGCACATTGAGCTATCGTATCAACATACTGATATTTTCATGTGGGTTGGGTCATGGAAAATCCCTGATATATCAATATTTCAATATACACGTCAGTATTTCCATATGCTCAAGGACATGCTAGCATTCAACACGTGTCAGACTGTGATTATACATCAAATATATGAGGTGGCATGTAAATCTACCCATCATCTTATCAACCTATCAATAAATTTCAAAGAGTTGTAGTTATGGGGAATTCATCGATATCCCAATATTCCATGTTGGGATATCTCTATATTGGCATATTGAATAATTTAACCAAGGAAATATCGATATATCAAATAATTCAACCATCGATATACTGGCATATCAGAGGATTCAACCAAGGCTATATTGGCATATCATAGGATTTAACCAAGGCTATATCGGCATGTCGAGCCACTAATATATCAACATACAAGAACACCAAAGTATTTAGGGATGTGCACTTTTATAAAAATCATGATATAACATGGGTTTGGTATGAAATTTGGGTAGTATACATGGACTAGTGTAGGGTGATATGTGACAAGGTACTACCATATGTCAACCACGTGGCTTGTATGAAGGTTGATATGGCCCCTTACGGGGTAAATATTAAAATGGGTGTAAATTATTGTGTGGAGCTCATAATGAGATAAAAAAATATATTGTTCGAAATCCCTTGATGAGAATAGGATGATGGCAATGTCAAAATTATGATTTGAGGCCCATGAAAGAAAAATAAAATTGGATAACCAAATCTTCATAAGAAAGCTTGAAGGTTGGGTCTAATTATTCCCCACAACCTTAATACAACATTAGGGGTTGGGTGAGTTATAGGTGGGTACCCATTGAATGTGGAATTAAATTCCACATGCAACAAGCACCCACAAAATGAAACACACTTTTCATGTATTTTCAATTTTTTCAATGCATGTCTACTCAAAAGTATGCATAGTGGGTGCTCCTTATATGTTTAATTTAATTTTGCATCCAATGGATACCTGCACTTGACATTTGAGTAAACCTACGAGGATATAAGCCAAAAATACAATTTAAAAAAAAATAGTTTTCTTTCTTTTCCTTTAAAAAATCAAAATCCTTATTTTATTATTTTAACTATTATTTTATTACTCCTTAGGAAGCCCATTTTAGACCTCAAAATTCTCCTAATTAGTAGTCATAATGGACTCTTGATTTCCCTCAATGATTTTCTCTACAGAAGGTGGAGTAAATTCATCATATAGAAGATGAAAGTAGCTTTCATCCTATAAATGACAACTATCCTTATAGTAATCATCACAATCATCCTCTAAATCACACTAATTATATCTTTCTTAGTGGTATTCTTCCCTGATGCAAGGGTATGTGGGCCCAATAATATATGTCTCTTAACATTTAATGATTATCTCTTTTATATTTTTTATATCTTTGATTCCTTGAGACCAATGCTAGAGTTCGATATTTCCAACAACATTATCATAATGCCATTTTTCACATGCATGAGGGTTAGAGAGTAAAAACTTGCAATGGATATATCACATTTAATTGATTATAAATACAATATATAATATATGAAATTAAACCTTCAAAAATCCTATATCCATTGGCATTCTCTAGTGAAAATTGAAGACCTCTATCAAAATATATGAGCTTTGCGGTGCATGTGACTGTCACAAAGAAAAAAACCTAAAACATCTCATTTTAGATCAATGATATATTCACTTCCCAAATTTTGATTTAGATGATTTTTTTTCTTACACTAGTTTCTAATTAAGATATGCAACCCATTTCTTCAATTTCTAGCCAAAAATTTACATGAATTGATTTAAATGTTGCAACTCTCCTTTTTTTCTTTGAAAACCTGAAAAATATGAAATAAATAATTATTCCCATCTTTGACCCAAAAAAGTGTTGTAAGATCAAATGTTACATACCTTAGATATGAAAATACTATCACATATAAAATATCATAAACAATCTACAAATTATTAATATTAAAACTCTTAAGGTAGAGAAACACTTTACAATTGATCATTTAATGGAAGGAATTCATTGTTGTTCACTTGCCTCTTCAAGGGGGAAACCTTCTAATGAGCTAAACTCTAATAACAAATACTCTTCCACACCTCTGATAAGGAGTTCTCCATCCTTATTTATAATTATCAAGATAACTCTAATCATAACAAACTCCTAACCACCACCTTCTTTAATGAAACATCATTACCTTTATTTAATACTAAACACCATAATGGACCTCTAGTAAGTCTTATTTAATAATATATAAAACATATTCCATCTTCCATTGAATGGCCTCCACTATCATTACTCTACTATTGGCCCTTCAACTCCCCACTACACCCCTAGGGAGGATTCCAACAATAAGCCTCATGATGAGGATGCCTTTCTAAAAACGCTCACCTCCAAATAATAATGTTGCTTGGTCAAATGATTATGAAAAATATTCAAATGGATGAGTAATTTTTCACATGTATAGCATTAAAATTCATGTGTAAATATAAAAAAGATGGCGCTATTTGGGATATGTCATGTGCCTTCATTAGCCAACCCTTGTAGAAGTCTTATAGCCATAAATAATATAAAATAAATGTCTTTAGTTTTTCACTCTTAAGGAATGTGCTTTAGTCCACTTTGATTTGGCTTAAATAATACAATATTTCCTCCTCTAGTGTGCCCAAGGAAGGAGAGACCTATGTCAACTTAAAGGCTTTCATCTCATTAAAATACTCATGCATGCATGTTCCCTTGAACAGAGATGAGCGTGTGCTTGAAGAATATGCCTCCTCAACCACTTTGACCAAGTCAACCATGAAATACCACCATATAGAGTGCACCCTTTGTATTTGTGCAACTTTGTTTTCATCAAATCCATGAGATCTCCTCAAAATGTGTGCAAATGGACCTCCTTTGACGAAGTCAAGCCATCACTAGTCACATCACGTGTGCAAGGTGTTAACAAGGTTATTCAAGGAGTGAATATGTCATCATAGAGGAGCACACCACCTAGGTATGTGTTCATGAGCATGTGAGATGGAAAGGGTGGATGGATGAGGTGGATGGTTAAAACCTTAAGGCAAATGAATAATTAGTCTCCTTAGTAAACTCAAGGCTCAACAAATCCTCAAATCTTGTGCTAAAGGATAATGATGAAGCATGAATGTCTTAACACATGTGAACAAGGTTATGCTAAGATGATGGTGAACTATTTTTTTTTTGTGTTGCTTCAACATATGTGCCAAAGGGTGGGCGCCTAGTCTTATGTATACCACATGTATTTTAAGTTATAACCCTTAGTGACAAAGTAGCAAGTGAAACTTGCATAAAATGCCTCAACTAAAAATTAGAACAAGAAAGTACTAATAGGTCAATACTTGGGTAATCAACCTAACGTTTAAGACTTAATTAAAATATCATGAATTAGTTAGGTGTATTCACAATATAATAGTGGAAATATGAAAATATAGGGGTTAATAAAGCATAAAACTTAGGGAATATAAACAAAATTACCATGCACCTTCTAAGAGATGGAGTGAAGTGAAATATAAGTGTAAAAGTGACTTTTAGCTAGATAAAAGGTAAAAATGTCATGTTAGACACAATTTATCTTGGCAAAGTGATGAAGTGTGGTGAAAATGTATTTGTGAAGTGGGTTTCACATAGGTAAAAGAAATAATATGCTTGCAACAAACAATTGCCCACTAAAATTATGGAAATGACATAAACATGAATGAAAATAAGTAAGTACATCAAAACATTAGAGGATATGATCTAAACATGCAACATATAGTGAAATTGATTAGCATGTCGTTATAGGATGATCATGATAGAAATATGCATTATTGAATCAACCTCACCAATATTCTAATACTTCGAAAATTAGAATAATCCCATCAATCTATAGAAGACCAAATTTACTTTTTATATCAATATAAAAAATAATAATATACACTCAAATATCAAGTCCATCCAAATAATAATTTGAAAAAAAAAACAAAAAATTATTAATATTATACACTATCATACATAAATGTTAAAATTTTTACTTTAAATATCAATAAATTTACTTTAATTTATATATCACATAAAAAAATCTTATTTATATGTTAAACTCAACTTTAACATAACTTTAAGGATGCTAAAATTAACTGAAATAAAGTAAAGTAATTAATTGATATCTGAAAGTTGAACTTGCAATAGAGTATGTGTACACTCAACACATCGAATTCCATTTCATTTAAAAACATATAAACACAACAAAAAATGGAATAAAGTATATGAAAATTTCCATGGACACACTCTTTGATAGCTAGGGTATGGAATAAAGTATATGAAAATTTCCATGGACATACTCTTTGATAGCTTAAACGGGGAGGCTGAATCTATTGTTCCATTGCACATGGATCATTTCTTTTGTTGTACTAATTACATGGTTACACGGTTTTATTATGCTGTGTGCTCTTTCCATTAGGCTTTGGCTAGAGTATGATGGGTTTTTGTTTAACATACTTTGTTGCTTTAGCCAAGTTGCTAGTGGGATATCAACAAAGTTGCTAGTGGGATATGTTATTGTATTGGTTTGTTTTTTTTGGTTTTATTGTTACTACATTTTATTGTTTTTTTTTTCAATTTGCTTCATAAAATGTATGTTGTGGCATTTGTCTTTAGTATGTGGTTTAGTTGTCTTTTTTTTGTTTGCTATGTGACCTATATTTCTATCGTCTTTATATTGTATTATTGCTATATTTTAATGGCCATTTCTTGAGCCCTCATGAAAAGTATGTATCATGGTATTAATGTTTCAAATCTCTTGGATACTAATGATGTCATTCTCTTTTTTGATATTAATATAAATTGTCTCCAGATTTAAAAAAAAAAAAAATATTGTACTAACTATTTGAGATTCGTTCTATAATAAATTGTTCAATTTTAAAGCTTAAAAGGATAAGTTATTTTTTAGTTTTTGGCTTTTTCCTATTATATTATTGAAATCATCTTTATATATTGGCAGTGGTTGACATGGTAGTTATTTAAAGTTTCATCACTACCTCCTTTTCAATAGAGAGAGCTTTGTAAAGTTTCACACTTTGGAAGTAAAAATATTAGGGAAGTATGAAGATGGTTTTATAGAAGGATGAAAATTTATATAGACAAAGAGGAACCACTTGGAAATGTTACATAGATAAAATAGGTTAACAAAAATATAATAATAATGAATACTAAATAAGTATTTCTAACAATAATAAGCATTGAATATGATACTAGGAAATCAATACTAATCAACACCATGGTGTTTGAGGAGTTTTTAGATGTTCAAATCGCTTGCCACCACATACATGATAAAACAATAAGTACCCCATGTTAGAGTAATACATGTTTTATAGGTTAGCATATACGTCTTCTATGAGGAGTGTATTGATTTCCCAAAAACACAATATGAACCCAATTTAAAGAGTAACCCAAGTTATATAAGATGTAGTGACAAATAAACTACTTTAAATGGCATAGTCCAAAATTTTCGTTCATGTTCCACCTCCTTAACCACTATCTCATTCAATCTCTAAAATTTATCTTTATTATGCTCTTTTGAAAAAACCATGTTTAACAAAGTGTTTTCCATATGGCATAACCTTTATGATAAAAATACCTATGTGGATAGCAATGTGTGAATTCATGGGAAAACAAGTAAAAGATCTAAGGGGTACAATTTAATCATAGGTTCCCCCTTGGGCTACCCTATTACATATAACTCTCCTTGAAAATGTAGATCCATAAGGTTGTCTTATTTCTCAAAATATTTGCATGTTGTAATGAAGTTGATTTTTCTCCTTAACATACCTTAATGTAATGAAGTAGACTTATTTATTTCCTTCGAAATAGGGTAAGGCCTTTTAATCATTAACTAACACCTAAACTTAGCAATACTTTATGTAACATGTAAGGAAGGGGTTAACTTGCAATACTTTATGTAACATGTAAGGAAGGGGTTAACTTGCTTATAATATCACTTACACTAAAACTAACACTAACTACACAAGGACACAGACTTGTTGCTACACAACCCTTCTTATTTAAGATTATAACGACCAATCCTATTTTAAACGGGTATATAAATGAGAGTAATGACATGACATTAATACTAAATTCCATATCAAAGATTATAATGGACTTCACTTCATTCAATGAATTTTTTTTAACATTATAGAATATATTTATTGGAAATTTTGTATATGCTAATAAGATAAAATTTCAATGTATTGTCCCCATATTTATTCAAAATGGAAAAAATTCTAGTGAAATCCAAGCAACAACTTTCATTAGTAATGAAAAAGTAGGCTTGGGAGATGTAATCTATAGATTTGAGTTTTTGATATACATATAACTTACAATCAAGGTAGACAATCAAGCTGCTCAACATCATTAGTAATAATAAATTAGGCTTGTTAAGGTGTAATCTATAGGTTTGGGTTCCTAAAACATACAACTTACAATTTAGGTAGATAATCAAAGTATCCATTATACTGAAGAAACCATTATAATTTTGATGCATATTGTTTAAGTTCCACATAAAAATGATTGGATTTGGTTAGTCCATTATATATTGTTTTTTTGAAAATATATATGAGGTGTAAATTAGTTGGTTTGCGTGAGGTTTAGTCCTCATAGAGTCTTAGTTTCGAATATCATGGGAAGAATTGAGGATATGACTTAAAGTGATTTGATTTCCTCGATCTATTACATATTAATTTTTTAACAATACCTATAAGGTGTAAATTAGTTGGTTCGTGTGAGGTTTAACCTTCATATAATTTTAGATTCAAATGTTATGGGAAGAAATGAGGATATGATTTGAAGTCAATGTATTTGGTCGATCCATTACATATAATTTTTTTTTGCAATATCCACAATGTGTAAATTAATTGGTTTGTATGAGGTTTAGTTTTCATAAGTCTTAGATTCAAATCTCATGCTAATAAATAAAGTGATTGGATTTGGTCAACCCACTACATATTGATTTTTTTGACCATATATATGAGATGTAAATTAATTGAGTTGTGTGAAATTTAATATTTATTGAGTATTAAATTCAAATAGTATAGAAGAAATTAAGAATATAATTTAAAATAATTAGATTTTCAAAACAAAACAAAAAACCTTGCTTTAAAAGAAATAGCCAATCATGCAAAATGGATAAAAGCCAACTCTCAACTAGCTCTTAAAAATGCTACCCTACATTAATCAGGTAAATACTCTAGGCTTGAGAGGTGTTGAGGTGCTTTGGTTAGAACACGATAGTGAAGGAGATTGTACTTATATGGGAAACACCAAGATTTGAGCTGTAAGTAAAGCTTTCAACTTCGACAGTTGGAAAGATTTTAACTTTGCGCTGTACTTGATATGGGTAGTGAGCTTTCAACGCTGAGTTGAGATTAAAATAAGTATATACATTTATTATAGTAATGAAATTCATTTAAATTAAATATATATATAATTCAAATTTAGTGTGTGTGTGTGTGTGTGTGTGTGTGTGCGCGTGCGTGCGTGTGTGTTAAAATTCAAACTTGTTATTCATATATATTGGAAGTTGTTGACATGGTAGTTATTTAAAGTTTCATCACTACCTCCTCTTAAATGGAGAGAGCTTTGTAAAGTTTCACACTTTGGACGTAAAAATATTAGGGGAAGTATGAAGGTGGTTTTATAGAAGGATGAGAATTTATATAGACAAAGAAAAACACTTGGAAATGTTACATAGATAAAAGACATTAACAAAATGATAATAATAATGAATACTAAATAAGTATTTCTAACAAAAATATGCATTGAATATGATACTAGAAAATCAATACTAATCAACACCTTGGTGTTTGAGGATGTTCAAATCGCTTGAGACCACATACATGAGAAAACAATAAGTACCCCATGTTAGAGTAATAAATGTTTTATAGGTTAGCATATACTTCATTATGTTTAAATATTTTTAGATCCAATGGTGTATATGCTAGCCTATACAAGATTTATTACTCTTCTATGGGGTGTGTATGGATTTCTTAAAAAACACAATTTGAACCCAATTTAAAAAGTACCCAAGTTATATAAGATGTAGTGACAAATAAACTAGTTTAAATGACATAGTCCAAAAGTTTCGTTCATGTTCCATCTCCCTAGCCACAATCTCATGCAATCTCTAAAATTTATCTTTATTATTCTCTTTTGAAAAAACCATGTTTAACAAAGTGTTTTCCATATTGCAAAACTTTTATGAGAAAAATTCGTATGTGGATAACAATGTGTGAATTCATGGGAAAGCAAGTAAAAGCTCTAATGGGTACAATTTAACCATAAGTTCCCCCTTGGGCTACCCTATTACATATAACTCTCATTGAAAACGCAGATTCATAAGGCTAAGCCTTATTTCCCAAAATATTTGCATGTTGTAATGAAGTTGAATTATCTTCTTAGCCTACCCTATTGTAATGAAGTAGACGCATTTCTTTCCTTCAAAATAGGGTAAGGAGATTTAATCACTAACTAACACCTAAAATCAACAATAATTTATGTAACATGTAAGGCAATGATTGACTTGCCTATAATATCACTTATACTAGAAGAAACACTCACTACCCAAAGACACAGACTTGTTGCTCAACAACCCTTCTTATTTAATATTATAATGACCAATCCTATTTTAAACAGGTATATAAATGAGAGTAATGACACAACATTAATACTAAATGCCATATCAAAGATTATAATGGACTTCATTTGATTCATTCAATGTAATTTTTTGAACTTTATAAAATATATTTATTGGAAATTTTGTATATGCTAATAAGATAAAATTTGAATATGTTGTTGTGTCCTCATATTTATTCAAAATGGAAAAAATGCTAGTGAAATCCAAGCAACAACTTTCATTAGTAATGAAAAAGTAGGCTTGTCAAGATGGAATCTATATATTTGGGTTACAATCAAGGTAGACAATCAAGCTACTCAACATCATTAGAAATGACAAAAAGTAGGCTTGTGAAGATGTAATCTATAGGTTTGGGTTCCTAATACACACAACTTACATTGATGAATATTGTTGAAATTCTGCATAATAGTGATTGGATTTGGTTGATCCATTATATATTGGTTTTTTAGAAATATATATGAGGTGTAAATTAGTTGGTTTGCGTGGGGTTTAGTCCTCATAGAGTCTTAGTTTCAAATCTCATGCGAAGAATTATGGATACACTAGTACATTTGGGTGAAATTCTGACACTTGGTTCCGACGCTTTTGACCAAATGTCGAAAATTTCCCCAAATTTTTTCAATCCCGCCCGAAACTGTCACTATACCGACGTTTAGAGAAAAGTGTCGCAATACCAACACTTAGGCATAGTGTCACAATTGCGACGTTTGGAGGAAGACGTCGCAATTGCGACACTATGCCCCAAAGCGTCGCTATTGCGACGGCTGCGTCCAAACGTCGCAAGTGTGACACAATGTCTAAGTGTTGTAATTGCGACGTTTGGAGGCATCCATCGCAATAGCAACGCTTTGGCTGCCGTCGGTATAATGACACTTATATGCACGCTACATAAAAATGATTTTATTAAAAACTACATTAACGTATCCGTCGCAATAGTGACGCTTTGGCCGCCGTCGGTATAATGACACTTATATGTGCGCTACATAAAAATGATTTTATTAAAAACTTCATTAACGTCTGATATCACGCGTGCATTCACCCTCAGCTCTTGCAGAACCTGGAAGCATTGGCCATAAAACACAGGAAGAAGCGTTCGCGCAGGCAACCAACGGTTCGTGGTGGCCTCGAATATTGAGCGGCGATTCCAGCCTGATCTCTTCTTGGGGAACAACATCTGCGTTCACCTGCAGATTAGCGCAGAGGAATGGTGAACCAGTCTTGAGACAACGTTAGCCCTCGATATCGCGCTATCATTGGCCTCAAGCACGATAACAGGCAGCGAATTCACCCCTCGCGTGGCCCGCAAACAACACGAGGGGCCATGGCCCTTCCCTCGGCTCTTGCGAACAACATTCTCTCCCTCGGCTCTTGCGGGCAGCTTGTTCGCCCTCGACGTGCCCTCAGCTCTTGCAAAATGGTAAGTTCTTACTGCAGGCCCTTCCTCCTCTAGTAGGGTTGACTCTATTTGGGTTTTTTTGGTCAATTCCATTGGATTGTGTTAGGTTGTAGGGTTCTCTTTAGATGTCTTCCAATGTTATTTCGGATGAGTTTCAAAGAGGATGTGTAAGATGTGTTTGTGCTTGCATGAATTTGACTCCACCAGTTTCATGAAGTTTAAGCTATGGATTTTGGTTCGAAAAACTCATCCATCTCAACACCCAGTAACAGGTGGCAAGAACACACGGTCTATATTGAAGGTGAAGTGCAAAGTGGTGACTGCTGATGAAAAATCATCAGGAAAGTTGTCTGAGGTGACCTCCCGGATCAAAGCAGTGAGCCTGGTTCTCCAGTTTGAGGATTTGATATTTGAGATTTTAGATGACATACCAAGGTCACATCCATACAACCATATCAAGGTCAATGTTGAGATCATTCTATATAGATATAGGTCAGCAAGTATATAGGGTTAATATCATCATCACTATCCATGGAAATCGAATGGTTACAAAATCTATGATTGTGGTTGGCTCATTTATAATTATTGCCATTTACGGTGGGCAGAAACATAAATATATATATATGCTTGATAGGCCACAACGGTATTGATTATGGCTGCTTCATGTTAACTAACCAGCAACCACTTGAGAAAAAATTTCATAATCTTGGGGTTGGATATACTGCAGAGCAAACAATTGTAGTTATCATTCATGCTCCAATATATTAATATACTTTTTACATTGAACTGAAGAAAGGGAAACAAGCAAATGCTAGCCATCATACAATGCTTTGACATAAGAGTTTTGAGTGACATACTTGAAAAAAAGAACTCATCCACTGATATTTATAATCATTTGGGTTATTCAAGTTAAACACAATGTCAAGAATCAAGATTCAATACCCTCTATTATCTTCATCACCCAATACAAGATTTAAATTTTTCCCAAAGAAACGCTTATTAATTTGGCAACCATTATTTCTCCCTGCTTTAAAAACCCTACATTTAAATGAAAACAAACATTGCATTTCAACTACAAAAATCTATTAGTGTTCAAATGTACATGTGTGCATCACTTGTGTAGGGTATTCCTTTTCCACTTTCACATTATCCAAGAATGTGTGTAGTATAGTTCATATTTTTGTGATTTAGATTATCTTGAAAAAGGAAAGGTAAATTATTTCCCATGGAAAAAGAAGGTTTTCCCTTTTTACTACTGGAAATGGTACAAAAAAGTTCCATTTCTACCCGAAACTCCTATGAAACAGGAACCAAATAAAGGCCATGTCCTCAATGGACATCATTTGGCTTTGAAAATGGCCATTGCATCGTGTTGTTTCTTATATTACAGCACGATAGTTTCTTAGGTCATTTCTTGTTTCTTGAGATGAAAAACAACCAAAGAAATCGTGAAGATCCTTTTAAGAAATAAATGACCATTTCTCAATCATATCTCAACTATTTTTTATTTTATTCATTGGTTGCTTACTTTGAGAGAAATTTGACACTTTTATAAGGAATATAACATAAAAACACAAAATGGGAAGGAATTGATGATGTAGATGACCTTTAGTTGTTGTCAATTAAAAATTGATAATACACGATGCATGTTCTGTACTACAAACTAGATTCCTTCCTGGAGTTAGGACACAGAGTATTGAATCAAAGTTGTAGTTTCTAACTTCTTGTATTGGTTCATCAATCTTGAAATTCAGACATTGCATATCTTCATTGCTTCATGTTTGAATAATTTGCATCATATCGTACAATAGGAAATTAGGAATTATGATTATTATTACTTTATGGATCTGTTAAGTTACTTTTAAATTTGCATGGTTTAGTGTGAAATTATTCTAGTGTGCCCCTAGGCCCAGGTGAAGGAATGCCAAGGACTGAGAACCCTAGTTTTTAAATGGTATTTTTTCTTATACCCAAAAACCCCTCAACATCACTTCTTATTAGTTCTTAACAATAGTGTTGTAAACAATTTGAGAATTGATATAGAAAAATCTCGCACTTCTCAAGATAAAGTCCTAAAGCTAAAGTTTGATACCATGTGTAATTCAATAGCCCCATTGTCACCTCACCAACCTCTTTTCACTTCAGGCTAGCTCTCCTCCAGCTCAAGGGGGGTTCTCCCTAGTAAATGTTAGGGATCTAATGGCCCAACCAAACCAAGTCAAGAGCCCCCTAACTCTCTATGTTTACTACTATCAATCAAAATATTGAACAATAGGGTCAGACATGCATCCTGAAGATAAAATTGCCAGGGTATTTTGGGTAATTTCAAAGGGAAAGTCCCCAAACACATATAATCAAGGAATTATAACGTGATTTCAAACATTA
Organism: Pinus albicaulis; assembly: GCA_034641835.2. NCBI lineage: Eukaryota > Viridiplantae > Streptophyta > Pinopsida > Pinales > Pinaceae > Pinus > Pinus albicaulis. The sequence goes on from CM076582.1 coordinate 931,164,110, forward strand.
AATATCAACAAAATCGTTTAAAGGATATTGAAAGGAAAAAGGTGATGGAAGATAGAAAGTGCCTTACTTAAATTCTCTAAGGATTTTTCAATAGTTGCTCAAAAAGCTTCACTTCAAGGCCCTTCAAGATTGTCTCCAACAATGCTATACCATCAGCTTCAACAATGTTGCTCCAAAAATGTCCTCAAGGTCTTCAAAACAAGTTTACTAGAAGTTTCTCCAACAATATATTCAATAAGGTCTTCATTGTCAACTCGTCTCTTGTTTGGGTGCCTTAATGTGCAATGACATGTTTCCAGGACTGAATTCAATGCAAGGCATATTTGAAACTCTAACTCTGCCTTCCGGTGTCTTATTAGAAATTATTTCAGTTTTCATTTTGTGTTTTCAAGTTAGATATTGTTTTCAAGTTTTTACATTTATAATTTTATTGCAATGTGGCAGACTGATCAGAGCAGTGCAAGAACAACCCCGAGATGGGATGATCGCGGAAAGAGGCCAGCGGAAGAACATGTAAAGTGCCAGCATTGCTCTATCTTCAGGTATTTTAGTTATTTACATAATTGAAATAATATTAATTTTGTTCAAATATGCAGACACCTAGCCATGGTACGCCTGATGATTCCCTCTTTGAGGAAGAGCTTTCTTCATCCCTATCTCCAACGCTCTTGTTGCGAAAAAAGGCACGAGATGCAAGGTTGGAATTTAATACTTTGATAGATGCGCCTAAAACACATGAAAAATAAGAGAGGATAAAACAACTTATGACCCAGCTAGAAACATATCAGGTAATAATAAAAAGTCAAAAGGATATTTTTTTTGTTCTGCATGAGATGAATTGTGATAGTTTGATTTTTAATTTTTACATTGACTAAACTAACAAAAATTTCTTTTGTATGTAGCATTTTCTGGCACTTGCTGAACCCGGTGTTGGTGGTAGTGGGACAAAAGGGCAAGAGATTGCCCAACAACCCTCTCGTACACCTTCTACTCCTTTAGGTGCCAGCCAAGAAACACACCCTGCCCAAGCAGACACCCAGCCAACCGCTGAACGTGTTGGCAATGATGAGGCTGATATGGCCAACTACATTATTGCGTTTCCCGGAGCTACACGTGTCAGCTCCACAGGGACCATTAATGGCACGTTGTTGGTGAACGATGAAGGTGTCCCTATAAAGCATGTACAACTCCCAGGTAAATTTTAATATTTTAACTATTTCATGTACTTTATCTAAAACATATTTATCATGATTTTTATTTTTAAATTAATGATAATATCTTTTTTTTCTGTGTAGGAAACAATGAGTTCTACAAGTTTTTGGAGAGCCATGCGTTGGTAATTTTTGGCCCAACCATACGCACAGGGTGGAATTCCCAGAATTCCAACCTGAAAAAAGAACTTCTATATTATCTAGAAGCCCTTTTTGGGGTCGGCACATTTGACAGAACAACGGTGGCTCGGGTAGTCGACAAATATTTGAAATATACCAGGGACACCTATAGGACGCAATTTCAATTTAACCCTAGATATGAGCATCCTCTCACAGTTCCAGAGAGTGAGTGGAGAGCACTCATCCATGACGAAAAAGAGAAAAGGGCAAAGAAAGAAGGAAAAATGCCAACTGGACCCGCAAGGTAAATTACAACTTTAATTCAATAGCTTTAATTTTCTCTATGTCTAAAATAAAAATGTGCTACGTCATATCTGACTTCAATCTTTTGATGCTAGGTTGCCTGACACCTCAAAGGCAACCAAAGCTAGGATTGAAAAAAAGGGCCATCACAAGCTAGGCCATGGCGGCTACTTGAAATTAGCCGCAAGAATTGTAATTAAGTAGCTAAACATCTTATAATTAATTGTATCGCCTTCCAACGTTTTTGTAATCCTATCAAATATGATTAAAAATACACAATCATATGTAATGTAGGGTGATGACTTTGGAACAGAAACTATAGAGGAAGATAAAAATATCGCTTTCCATTTCGCCTATCAAGCCGTAGTTGAATGTCGCAAAAGCTTGGGGCAGGTCCCAAGATCCAGAATGCCTGATAAGGTAAAACATTAACCTTTCAATATGTTTGTTTTCATCCATAAATTTAATGTCTAACAACTTTGTTTAAATCAGGGGAGCAACACTACTGACGAGGCAAATAACCCAATTTTAGAGCTAGATGTAGATGATCCTCACGTGCAACCTGATCATTGTAGTGGGGACCATGCCGACAATGCTACTATCAGTGAGGGCTGTGACAACAATTAATTTCCACTTATAATTTTTTCTAATTATACCTTGATGGTTGTCCTTATAAAGTTTTTTGTTTAAATGACAAAGAATGTTTCCCTTGAGGATCTTACCACCAGAGAGGAAGACAGGGCAACAGTCCCAACAACAACAACTGGTGCACCAAGTAAATAATCTCATTGCAATTTTTTTATTAATATTACCGAACTAGTTCAATGATATTTAAAAACTAACAATTAAAATTTAATATTATCTGTTTTTGTAGGCGATGCCCCGTCACTGGATGAGACCAGACATCGTGACTACGCAACTAGGTCAACAGTGCGGGTCGAAAGGCACGAAATAGGAGCAGAGCATGATGATATTGATGATGTAATTAGGAGCTTTAGAAATAGGAAGAAGAAAAAGAAAATTTTATAATGTAAAATATTGTATTATTATAAGACAAACGTTACCATACTTGGAACGTTTTTTGCGTTATATAAAAAACTCATTTATCATACTATTTTTATGTCAAGCATTAATTGCAATGTTTCCTTGCGTACTTTTTGCTGAATTGTTTTTTTATTAGTTATTGAATATTTTTTTTATGCTCATGAAAGTAAAAAATGAAATATAGATTGGGTATTGGGGAATTGAGAGTGATGTGAGGGGGGGGAGAGGGGCCATAAGAGCTTCCACCTTCACGTGGTTGGCCTTGTTTAGTAGAGAATAATTTATTGGAGCGATTTAATCTTGGAGCAAACCTCCCTTGATCCAGCGTAGCAACAAAAAAGTCACTGTTGACTTAGTTGCTACTCTTTCAGATCGTGGGAGGCTTATTCCAAGTTCATGCGACTCCAATAATTTTTTCTTGAAACGAAGAGGAGCTTATTCAGGTATGTTTTGACATTTTCAACATATGTTCTAAAATTATCATAAGAATACATCTTAGAGTAAAAAATACTACATCAATTACTTGTATTTATTGTATAGATAATGATGGATTTTGATTGACTTGGTAGTGCAGGTACAAATCCTCTTGCATCATGAGCAATACAACTTGTCAACCAGGGTCATGTCCAAGATATTTTTTCTTGTGCGCTTGACCAGGTTCGTAATGTCACATTTTGTAAGTTCCTTTACAGTTCATAATTCAATATTAAGCTTGTTCATGATTATTATCTAGGTTTTTTGTATGTGTTTTTCATCTATTTGATTGTAAGAAACTCTGCATGTTTCCTGTTGTTCACTATGATTTCTCCCATTACCACTCCCAGGATGAATCCGACTTTATTGTTACATAGGTTACTTTATTGTTACCATGATTTCTCCATTTACGATTTCATAGGTTACATCATGTAAAGTTGTCAATCTCAGGTTGGTGATGAGCTTTAGTTCTCCAGATTTGGGGATTTTCTGATATTTTCTCCCTCATGTCATTCCTACATCACCTCGTTGTTTGAGCATGCCAATTGTCTACCACTTGTACAAATTGGCACATGTCAATCTTTGAGTGGTGCCACATTTCACCTATTTTCAGCCCACTTGACCACCCGAAAAACTCAAATCCACACACCATGTGTCTTTATCATGGAGTGCCACATGTCCTAGATATTTAGGCCGATAGGCCTTCTATTATGAAAGAGATCAATTTTTTTTTCATCAACACTTCTTATCTAGGCACGACACCTGTTACTTGTTTAATCTGACGGTCACAGTCTCTCGGTTTACCTTCTAGGTTTGACATACCACTGGTTTCTGGTATATTTCCATGGAATCGGTCTGAAAATACCAGCAACAATCCACACACCTGCAACCGTCGACAGACCTTCCATTTTAGTAGCTACATTTCCGCAACTGCCAATACACCTGTCATTTTAGTTGCTGCATTTCGGCAACTGCCAATACACTTGGGGTTTCATTCTTCTGGACTCTGTGTATGCATATTTTTCATATAATTTTATCACGAAGTTGGCTGCAGTGCTTTGACATGCCTTTGAATATTTTTGCAGGTTAGAAGACATTTCAGGCCAGAGCCATTGAATAGACTTGATGAGATAGTTGTATTTGATCCTCTTTCTCGTGATGAGCTCAGAAAATTTGCTAGACTACATATGAAAGATGTAGCGATTCGTCTTGCAGAGAGAGGTGTTGCTTTAGGGGTTACAAATGCTGCTCTGGATCTTGTTCTTCAGGAAGCCTATGATCCTGTAAGTAATCACTTTGTTTTGCTTTCTTTCTTATTCAGAGTCTATCTTGCCAGGGGATGTGCCCGTTATGGTTTGTTATGAGACCATTGTCAATTTCATCATCGTCCCTCATAATATGTTTGATTGTGTTTATAAATAATAAACAATTATTACACCAAACAATAAACAATTAACTATACTATGAGTAATATGATATCTTGAAATAATTCTCATTATAATTTCATAACCTCTGCTCTCACTTCGTGGTGTCTATATCACTAAGTGTGTCTTCTTTAAAATTATAGTTACAGCAAACAATGAACAATCAACTGCATTGTGAGTGATATCTTGTAATAATTCTTATTATAATTTCCTAACCTCTACTCTCACTAGGTGTATATCACTAGGTGTATATATTTTAAAATTATAGTTTCAATGGTAGATAAATTGTTATCTTAAAATTATAGCTTTGATGGTGATACCTTGTGATTGATAATGCAGTTTGAAGCAGCTTTAGCTTTGACTAATATAGTCTCAGGAACCTCTGAGAATACAAAGGTTGTGATTGATTACAGGGCACTACCTATATTTGTGGAACTTCTTACCTCTGGGAATGATAATGTTCAAGAACAGGTAGCACATTTATTTTAGAGGCATAAAATTATTCTTCCCAACTATCTTTATATGTCTGTGATTTTGGAATTTGATTTAAAAAAATAGTACCCAACTTTGAGTTCAACTGGTGTTCGTGTAAGGCTGTTTGGGCTTTGGGAAATATTGCTGGAGACTTTGCAACATTTAGGGATCTTTCCCTCAGTCATGGAGCTCTGAGGCAAGTGCTTTCCTAGTTGAATGATACTGCCAGAATTTCAATGATAAGAAATGCTACATGGGCTCTGTCAAATTTTTTCCCGTGACGTAAACCCCAACCACTATTCGAACAGGTAAGCAGAATACATTTTCTGCCTCTTCTTCTTAGTTCGCAGATACTGTGGATTTTTTTTATAGATCTTGGTGCTTGGTAGATTTGGACATAATATGGACCTAGGGGCTTGTTCATTACAATGACTCTGTCATCAGGTTTTAGAAATTGCTCAGAAATTTGGGTTTCACAAGGGGATTACCCTTGCTTGCAATTATCGATTATCAATCACATTCAAAAAAAATTCTTTTCAGGGCATTGTCGAGTTTCTTGGGTCATAATTTCCGGGTGTTTCCTCACAATATTCGTAATCAGCCCCATGTCCGTCCTTTCGTCTGTAAATGGTATAACCACAAACACCTGAAAATAATGTAACAACAACAACACCTCCTGTTGCAATGCCTGCAATTCACCCTCTCTGCACGCATGAATGACTATGACACCCTCTTTTGTGAACAGGTACTGGAGCTGAAGGTATTGGTTTCGATTAGGATCGTGGAATTCAATATCCAAAATAGTATCAAATTCCACTGCAATAGTATTCCTCAGCGAGGGAAACAATTCATTGAGACCTATTGGACTCATCACCCCCAAATAGCCTCCAGGGCTACCCAGAGTGTGATCATCTTTGTTGCTGAGTATATTTTTATTTTTTCAGTGAGAGTTTAGGGTTTCTATAACATAGCTTCAAAAATCCGATTCAGTGCCTGCTTGAATATCGTCACATAATACTCATGGTTTAGATTGATGAGCATGCTCTGAATGGTTGGTTGATTCATAAGAACCACCCATATAGTCATCTTGAGATATTTCAGAAGTTTTCTCGGGTTTCCTTTTTCACCGTTTCTAGTGGGTGGGATTGTGTGGGGTGATCCATCAATACTGGTGCTCTTGTAGTAGGGAATTTTTTTTTGGGGATATAAAGGAGCATTTGATGTAGATATCCCATTGGATGCATTCATAGATGGGCACGAGAGGTCAAGAATTTAAATTAAAAATATGCAACCTCTAGCATGGAAACCTGAAGGCTGCGAGAGACACTGGTTAAAGATTTTTTTGTGCTGGCCTTAATATAGTCGTGATTTCTTTCTATTATCTTAATTCAAATATATAGTCCGGTCTCATGAAAATGAGGATTGTGGTTGTATTTCTCTTTCGTTGTTTCTCTCTTAATGCTCCAGAAGTTGCCAAAAGTTGTGATAGTTGTTTAGTTTGCCTGTTACAACTTAAAAGTGGTTTTTAGTAATGGGAATCATGTTTTTTAAGGTTCATACTAATATGAAGATCTTGTAATTCTATATTCAGGATAAGAGAAGATGGCCTCTGCTTTGGGCAGTATGATAACAATTGCCACATCTACCTCATTGGGTAACAATGGAAAGGGGAAGAAGTTGGGTGCAATGTTTGATAATTATGGCAGACAATTGTCTTCTCTTTCAGTTTTTTCACCCATTTCCTTTAATCGCTCAAGCAGAAGAGGGACTATAAGATTACATGACAGAGAGAAGGTAGTTAATACAAGAGCTATGGAAAAGAAGTTGTACTCAACAAGGATGGCTCAGTGACAAAAAAATTGCAGGTTAGAGAAAAAATTATGTTTAAAGGAAGGTCACCTGCACGTGAAACTTCACTGCGGTGGATCTTTCCTTGTCCACTTATATTCGATTTTAATGTGTTATTTTAATTTATCATGGAGGGTTGTTTTGGCATATGGTCCGGCATTCAATTGCACACTTACTGAAATCATTGTCAATTTGTCTTGCAGGCGGTGTGAACAAACTTGCTGATCTTGTTGGAGTCACCCTTGGGGCGAAGGGAAAAATGTTGTCTTGGAGAGCAAGCATGGTTCTCCGAAAATGGTTAATGATGGTGTGACAGTAGCTAAGGAGGTAATTTGTAGATGTGTGCTCTGGTTTTCTTTTTAACGTTGTATTAGTTCCCCCTCTTAAATTTCTTAGATTTGGTAGGCATAATTTGAAAACTCAAAGGTGAAAGGAAACATATTTTTTACCCAGTGGTCTACTTGGCCTATGGACTAGCCACATAAGAGTAATGCATAAAGCTTTTCACAACAATAAAAGGAAAGGGTTATGGCCGAGTCAAATTTTATTGTTATTGACAATGTAATGAAATGTATCTCAATGCTATGGTTTTGGCCTTTTTATTGGTTGAATTAGAGGACCCAGTTGAAAATATTGGGGCCAAGTTGGTAAGGCAAGCTGTGGAAAAGACAAATGATTTAGCTGGGGATGGAACCACAACATCTGTTTTTCTTGCACAAGGTTTAATAAGTGAGGGTGTAAAGGTAACTTTTTGTCGATAGTACTGGATTAAGATCATCTATTCATTTTTGTAGGGTCTTATGGTGTTTGGTTTTTTAGTTTTGGGTTGGGCTTATTGAGTCTAAGATATTTTTTGAGTTAAAAAATTGCTATCAGGTATTAAAAAAATTTGGTTCTTTTGTCAAAATTTATGAGCTTGTTAGGAAACACAAAACTGACTATGGTTGTATCTTAAATTTGTGGAAAATAATTTGAAATGAAACCTTTTTGTTTAGGTTGTTGCAACAGGTGCAAACCCCGTTCAAATTACTAGGGGCATTGACAAGACAATAAAGGCCCTTGTTTCGGAACTCAAAATTTTGTCAAAGGAGGTAAACGCTTGCCTTTTGAGTAGGCTGGTTTTCCTTTTTGCTGATGGTTTGGCGTATCTAATTGAATTAGTTGCCTAAGGTATTTTTGGTTGCAAACTCCTTTTCATTTTTCATACAGTATTGGCCTTGTGGAATACATTTGATTGTGTGGTCTTGTTAGATCTACAACATTTGTAGTTGTTTAGTCTTATGGCCGAGGTGCACTTATATTATGGAAATAGTTGATGCAATATTGTCATTTAATCCTTACTGTAGGGTAGCATGTTGAGAAGTTTCTTGTGAAACATTTGGTATTCAAAATGACACTTGATCCTATACAGCATCATGCACTTGACTTCAAAATTCATATTCAAAGTGTGCCAGACAATTCTTGCAAAATTTCAAATATTTATGTTGTTTTAAACCAATATATTTTTCATGTATTGGATGCTGAAAATGAGAAAAAGACTTTGGTATGAAACCAACTGGTGAATAATTTCCAGCAAAACAACCACTTCCAAGACATGATTTAGAAGTAGAACATATGTACTTATGAAGCATAGAAAGATATCCTTGATGCATTCTCAATGTTTGGCTAGGGTTATTTTTGGAGAAAATAACTCCTTAGTCCTAGAATAGTGATCTTCAATACAAGTAAATGCCAGAGAAGAGAGATCATCGTGTGACATAAACCTATTAACAAAAGTGAACAGGGAATGATTATTAATTACGGCATACTAAGTTGTCAATGATTTTGACTATTTGTCTTTAACATGTAAAAATGTTAAATTCCAAACTTACATCATCATGGTTTGGCATCATGAGCTTGAATAATTGTCCACCATGCTCATAATTTCATTGTTGTATTCATATCTATAAACAACGTTTCAAATAATAATAAAAAGTTCTATAAGAAAAATCCAGACCTCCATGCTACTGCTCCTTGTGAGACAAAGTCAAAATTGCATTACACAATCTGACACATAAGAATCTCCTATATCCCGGTGGTATGTATCCAAACTCTTATAATAGTGTCTTCAAGACTTATGTTGACATTGACAATGAGATATTTAAGCAATGAAAGATGGAGCCTTCTTCATTGTTGTATATGTAACAGTCTTTTATTAATATAAATATTGATGGTTTTGTCTTTCTGAAAATGAAATGTAAAAATAATTTATTGTGGTCAATCGAAAAGTTTTTTTTTAAAGCTTTTCATTATGGAAGGGCGACATAGATATATACCCTTCTAATTGAAATTCGAACCTGCCCTTCAAATTTGATCACTGTGTGGGACCTTAACAAACAATAAAACTATTCCGCCGCGTGTTATATAAAACATATAACAAAACCTTTGTCAAAACTTCAAACGAACCATTTAGCCGTGGAGCCTGCCGGACTTCAAACGACGATAAACCATAATTCAAACCAAATTCGCGTTCCAAAATAGCCTGCTGACATCGACCAATTTTGTGACGCGAAAACCAAATGAATTCCGCCCTAATCTTTTTCGGGTCTGGATTTCCACTGCGCGAGCGACCCAAACAAAGATTGGCTCCAATCAATTTCTGCCACGTGTCCTCAATCAAAAGTTGCCCTGTTCCCAGATGCGGGTGCATTCGATGGCGTTTAAGGCGATGGGACATTGATGTGGCGATTTCATATCAATCGCATTAAGTTTTAACGCTGTTCAATCAACCGATATTTAAGTTCCAAGGTTTTCACATCAAATCGCATTAAGTTTTAACGCTGTTCAAGATCGGACCTCCACTCCTGTTAGCGATTCCGCATGCTCCAATATGATCCGGCCTTCGGCTCTCATCAATGAGAGATTAATTATGACGGGCGTTCTTCGATGCCAATGCAGTCGGGTCGATAAAATGGAGTTTCGCTAGAGACGAGCCACAACCTTTGAATTGCAAATGCTCTCCGGTTGCTGGGTTACACTGCCTGCTCACTGTGACGAGAAGGAGAAGTGGCCAGCTGAACTACTGCTTAGACCTTGGTGCAAATCTGCATTTCTCTTGGTCTGGTCTGTGTCTGTCTTCCTCGGTTTCTTGGAATCCTGCTTCTCCGTCTCGTCTTGTGCCCACTGCTGAGACTGCACCCATGCCTCGCCTGCGTCAAAGGATGCATTGCCGTAGGGGGAGCACTAGAGGTCAACCCCTGCGAGCTCCCTCCAGCCCCTCAACCGAGTCGTCTTCCGGCCAGTCCAGTGATTATTACGTAGGTCGCTATCCAAACACTAGAAGTGGGTGGGGTCGGGTTCTAGGATCTGGCCACTGTATGAGCTCCCCTTCTCCTCATTTCCCCACCGCTTCACCTTCTCCCACGATGCGCACTGCGCTTTTTTCCTTTAATTTCTCTCTGAACTGCCCACGAATCACAGCTTCAATCACTGTGGTTTTCCGTGAGGAGGCCCAAGTGGAGGAACAATGCACCCGTCCGGCGGGTCTAAGCTCAGAAAAAGCCGGCCAGGATTCAGGCCTTCAGGAGGGGAGCGGTGGCGTGAATGTGGAGATAGCACCTGGCGATCTTGGACCTTCCGAAGGATGGTGCCGAATCGTCGAGGAACCATCAGAGGAGTAGTTTGGTTAATTTGGTTTTCTTGCTTCGCGGCCCACTTAATTGGGCATGTTTTAGATTATATTATTGTGCTGGACCTCTGTAATATTTTTGAATTATGTAAACGTTCAAGACTGGTTTCCCCGTATGAGGGCAGTCTTCTTTTTTGATTTTTTGATGACAAATTTGCCATAAGTCTGGGCAATGTTTTTGACTTCGGTCATGCTGTAATTTTATTCCCACTGTTAATAGATTAACTTTACTTAGAAAAAAAAAATGTTGCCCTGTTTCTATTTTAAACCTGTTTTTTGAAATACAAAGCCATGTTTATATGATTGTTTATAGTCGAAGCGCTGCGGGGTGGTTTATTATATTAATATTTCACGGTCGAATTATGTTCATAACAATTGGAAAAAACAAATGTTGCCCTGTTTCTATTTTAAACCTGTTTTTTTGAAATACAAAGCCATGTTTATATGATTGTTTATAGTCGAAGCGCTGCGGGGTGGTTTATTATATTAATATTTCACGGTCGAATTATGTTCATAACAATTGGAAAAAAAAAATGTTACCCTGTTTCTATTTTAAACCTGTTTTTTGAAATACAGAGCCATGTTTATATGGTCTACGTATTATACTCTTTCTCTGTATATCTACAGGAACCTTTTTGCTATGAACAGGGTGGATGCTGTAGCGGGCTACTAATGGAAACAAGTGAGCCTGAACCTTACATCTCGGATGCAACAAATGGTTACCAATTTTGGAATCAAGCGAGCTTGATCTTACAAGCGAGCCTGGGTTTCTGCAGATGGTTTTTATTTCCGAATACAAGCGAGCCAGAACATACAATCGACCCTGGGTTTATACATATTTTAATTTTTCTCTATCATGGATGCTTTCTGTGTGAGGCGTATATCAACAGTACATGTCTCTGCACATTTCCTGTATTTTCTTTATGATACTATTTTATGTGTTGATAGGTTATCACTCTGCCTTCAAAACTAGCGATGCTGGTCTATGTTGCTGGTTTATTGATATGGTTTGATGGTCTTTTTATATTTTGGACATATCACACTCCTCACATGATTAGCGTTTTTCTCTGTTCAAGGATTTTGGGTACTTTAATTTGTATTTGGAACAATGGACGTCGGTACTCTATCTGTTGTTTTACTATTCTACATATTGCTATTTCACTTTCTTATAGATGCCTCGGGCATATTTGGATGCTTTCTCAGATTTGTTGATAATATCCATGTGGACCGTTACTGGGTTTTATATCAAGTCCCTGTATGTGACATGGGGTATTTTTCTATCACTGTCTGGGGTGGGACTTCCACTTTTCTGGATGGATATTTGGGTTCCAATCTTCAGATGTGAAAATGTAATGACTTCATGGACTGTTTTTCTTCATATAATATATTCAAAACAACGTTTTTTCTCTTGTGAAAAAAAAAATGATTGTTTATAGTCGAAGCGCTGCGGGGTGGTTTATTATATTAATATTTCACAGTCGAATTATGTTCATAACAATTGGAAAAAAAAAATGTTGCCATGTTTCTATTTTAAACCTATTTTTTGAAATACAAAGCCATGTTTATATGATTGTTTATAGTCGAAGCGCTGCGGAGTGGTTTATTATATTAATATTTCACGGTCATTGGAACGCCCACAATTCATAACAAATATTGGAGATTTATTTTCCTGTTTTAAAGTTTCATTTTTTTTTTTTAAATTGAACCCTCCGTCAGTATATCGACGCTTTGTAAGTGTCGGTCTTCCGACGTCTTGAACGTTTTCCATCGGTCTTGTGACGTCCGTCAATATTGCGACAGTTATTCCTAGGGTCGGTATTGCGACGCTTTTGGAATGCGTCGGTATTGCAATGCTTCTAGGACGTGTCGGTCTTGCGAAACTTTTGAAATGCATTGGTCTTGCGACACTTTTGTACGGCGTCGAAATTGTGACATCTTAAAAACATCGGAAGAGCGACAGTATACAAACGTCGGAAGAGCGACGTTCAAAACGTCGAACCACATTTCGTCGGGATTGTGACAGTTTACAAACGTCGGAAGAGCGACGTTCAAAACGTCGGACCACATTTCGTCGGAATTGCGACAGTCTACAAACGTCGGAAGAACGACGTTCAAAATGTCGGACCACATTTCGTCGGAATTGCGACAGTTTACAAACGTCGGAAGCGCGACGACTTGGGAAACATCGGAAGAGCGACGCTTGTTTGGAAGCGACGGAAAAAGTGTCGGTAGTGCGACACTTTGTCAGTGCGTCGGAATTGCGACGCAATGGCAAACCACGTTTTGCCCGTCCTCGAACTGTCGCTCTTGCGACGACTTGTGTCGGAATAGCGACGAAGTGGCCGTCAGAAATTGGGCCAAATTTTCTAGTGATATGATTTGAAGTGATTGGATTTAGTGGATCTATCACATATTAATATTTTGTCAACACCTATAAGGTGTAAATTATTTGGTTCGAATGAGATTTAGTCTTCATATATTTTTTCATAGTATTTTAGATTTAAATGTTATGGGGAAGAAATGAGGATATGATTCGAAGTTAATGGATTTGGTCAATCCATTATATATTATTATTTTTGCAATATTTATAATGTGTAAATTAATTGGTTTGTATGAGGTTTCATTTTCATAAGTTTTAGATTCAAATCTCATGCTAAGAATTAAAGTGATTAGATTTGATCGACCCATTCCATATTGATTTTTTGACAATACCTATAAGATGTAAATTAATTGTTTTGTGTGAAATTTAACATTTATTGAGGAATAGAATTTAAAATACCCTACTCTTAAAAAGGCTACCCTACCCTACATTATTGAGGTAAATACTCAGAGACTTGGGAGGTGTTGAGGTGCTTTGGTTAGGATAAGACAGTTAGAGAGATTGCATTTATATGAAAAACAACAAGCTTTGAGTTGTAAATAAAGTTTTCAAATAAGTCTTATGAATGTGATTCAACGATCCAATGGGAAAGTTTGGTCCCCACAAAATTTGTAATCCAATCCTGAACAAGGCTATATATATATCCCTAAACACTGGAAAAATAACTTTCAACTTCAATAGTTGGCAAGCTTATAACTTCGCGTTGTGCTTGATAATATGGGCAATGAAAGCTTATAACTTTGCGTTGTACTTGATAATATGGGCAATGAGCTTTCGGCGTTGAGTTGAGATTAAAGCTTTCAACTTTGCGATGTCCTTGATATGGAAAGAACCTTTGTATTCTCATTAAAGGTAAAGTCCACTCACTATAAAGGCCGGTCAATCGATTCTGCTTTCCATAATTAGTGTTCTTTCATAAGATGAAATTTCATGGACTGCAGAAACGTAAAGAAAAAGCTTTCAGACAATTAGGACTCTACACTTTCAAAATCTCGTGTCCCTGGAAAAAAAACATGGGTACTCCAACTATTCGATAGAATCAATGGTAGTTAATCTCGTGCCTTTGAAAAATCAGAAGTTTTTAATTATTGGGGAACTTTGACCACACTTCCCTCCTCTTTCAATTTCTCGTGCCTTTGAAAATATGAATCTCCCTTATTTGTCGTATGCGCTGTGGTTGCATTATATAATATATTAAAGCTTCTGCCTACAAGCCTGCAATCGATCAAGTTAAAGTTGTTTTCTGCTCCATTTCATAATTGGTGCTCAGAAGAATGGCTACGTTTTCTGCTGAATCAGCAGTTTCCAGTAATTTGGGTTGTGGCTTGTCGAGTAACAGTGGTTTGATTCGAAGGACGGCCAATCCTCATCCTAATGTCTGGGCTTATGACTTTGTCAATTCCCTTAAATCACCTTATGCTGTGAGTAATTTTTCTCTTTTCTTTTCATTGCAAACTTTCTTATTTCTATCTTATATTCAACTATTTTCATTTCCTTTCATATGGAATTTGCAATAGAAATAATAAGTTCATGACTTTGCTCAGATGTATTTATGATCTAATAAGAGTTTTAAAAAATCCTGATTATTAGAATTGCAGATTCCAATTAGCTCAAGAGCTATGTATTTCTGATTCAATAAAAGTTGTGTTAATCTGGAATGAGTGCACAACTTTTTTATATTTGATTTCACCATTAGGATTGGATTTCCTACTTAACATATATGAATTTAAATTGATTTCTGGCCTAATCTATATGAATGTTAATAAGATACTTATGTGCTGACCATGTTAACTTCTTCGCTTTCATTGTTCTCAGAATTGTAGTTACAGAGAACGGGCGGAGGCACTTATTAGCGAGATTAAAGCGATGCTTAATACAGGAGATGGCCGAGACTTAATTATTACTCCATCTGCGTATGACACAGCATGGATAGCGAGGGTGCCTGCCATTGATGGTTCTGCTCGCCCGCAATTTCCACAAACAGTTGATTGGATTTTGAAAAACCAGTTAAAAGATGGCTCATGGGGAACTCACTCTCATTTTCTGCTCTCTGACCGCCTTCTTGCCACTCTTTCTTCTGTTCTTGCGCTCCATAAATGGAAAGTTGGGGATGCCCAAATACAACAGGGTAAGAACCAGAATATATAGGAATTTTCAGACGTTGCAGCTGATTCACAAATATTGATCTATTATAGCAGATTAACCAAGAAAGTAACCCTGCTTTAATTTTCTGGATTTCAGATTGCTTTTAAGTTTGTTTATGAATAATCTTTATTATTAAGAAATAAAATTACATTTTGCAAATACATCATGTCCCATATGTATTTGTTTATTGATATTTATGTGCATGTATGCAGGTATTAAATTTATAAGAAGCAATCTGGAAGTAGTAAAAGATGAAAGTGATGAAGACAGTTTGGTTACAGACTTTGAGATCATATTTCCTTCCTTGTTAAGAGAAGCTCAATCTTTCCAACTTGCAGCACTTCCCTACAACCTGCCTTATATACACAAGTTGCAGATGAAACGGCAAGAGAGATTAGCGAAGTAATACTTCTTCTTCTTCTTGTTATTAGGAAGGTTTAGCCATTCAAACAGTTCTGTTTCAAACTTTTAAAATTTGTAGCCTTTGTGTGGGGTTAAGACTTTTTCATTATTTTGATCAAATATGAAATCAAATTAAAAAATTTTATACAAACATAATACATTTTATCTAACTGGTTAATCAAATATTTGGTCCTTTTTATTATTCTTGAGAATGACCACTAATTAAATATTCTATTTTCATGGAACGATTATGCAAAGTCTAATAAATTTTTTGCAATTTATTTGCAGACTTTCCAGGGAGGAAATTTACACGGTTCCGTCGCCTTTGCTGTATTCTTTGGAGGGAATCGAAGATATAGTTGAGTGGGGGAAAATAATGGATGTTCAGAGTGAGGATGGGTCTTTCTTAGGCTCACCTGCTTCTACTGCCTGCGTCTTCATGCACACTGGGGACGTCAAATGCCTTGAATTCTTGAGCAATGTGGTGTCTAAGTTTGGTGACTTTGGTATGGGAATGAATATGATATTATAGACGTTTTTTAAGGTTTATTAGTTGGTTTATAATTTGTGACATTAAGTTGTGATTAATAAATTGGAATATAGGGTATTTTAAAATTTTAAAATTATTTAGAGATTTAGAGATATTTGATTTCAGAGTATCAAATTTTTATTTGATTTGACGGTTAAGTCTAAAAAAAAGACATACATACTTTATTTTTTATTTTAAATCAAAAAATATTATAAATATTAAATTTTTATATATTTATTAATTAAATTTAAATATAAAATTCTAAAATAAATATATATATATATATATATAAATGATGTATAATTTTATTAATAGAAACCAAAAAAAAAACTTGGGAAGAATAAAAAACCTTGTTTTTGTTAGTGTGGGAGGTTGTTTTAAAAAAACTTGTTTTTGTTAGTGTGGGAGGTTGTTTTAGATTTTAAACATTTGATTACCATTATTGTTTTGTTATTGCCGAGGTTGTTTTAGAGTTTAAATATTTAATTACCATTACCATTGTACTGCAGTTCCCTGCATGTACCCTATGGATCTACTAGAACGCCTGTTGATCGTGGATAATATTGAACGCCTTGGAGTCTATAGACACTTTGAAAAGGAAATCAAGGAAGCTCTCGATTATGTGTACAGGTTATATAAACATACATATTTTTAATTTTACTCACCTTCCTTTCCATACTCTCTCGGAAAAATCCTTCGGTCTAACATTCATGAAATCCGTGGCATACAGGCAGTGGAACGAAAGAGGAATTGGGTGGGGCAGACAGAACCCCACAGCAGACCTCGAGACCACTGCTTTGGGATTTTTGTTGCTTCGGCTGCATAGTTACGATGTATCTCCAGGTGGGTATCATTTTTAATTTTCTATAAAAAACTATGCACTAGGGAATCAGGGTAATAGCAGAAAACTTCTCTGACCTTCGAAAATTGTACTTGCAGTCGTTTTCGAAAACTTCAAAGATGGCATTAATGGTCAATTCTTTTGCTCGACCGGTCCATTCAACAAAGAAGTAGCAAGCATGCTGACCCTTTATAGAGCTTCACAGCTAGCATTTCCTGGTGAAGACATTTTGGATGAAGCCAAAATCTTCACTACTAAATATTTGAGACAAGCTCTTGAAAGAAGTGAGACTTTCACTGCATGGAACAACAAACAAAACCTGAGCCAACAGGTAACAGAATTTTATATATATATATATATATATAGTTGTTCCTAAATTTATGTAGATTCCATATTTTCAGATAATTTTAGAATTTCATGATTAGAAGAAACGTTAATTTTTTTCCCTCCTTTTCAGATTATTCTTATAATCTACAATCAATATAAGAATGCCCGTCATATTTTCTTTCTTGCGTGAATTCTAATCATTGAAATTTTTGAAATTTTGATTTTGACATTGCAATCGCCATCGCCAGATTAAATATGCGCTGAAGACATCTTGGCATGCCAGTGTCCCAAGAGTGGAAGCAAAAAGATACTGTCAAGTGTATCGCCCAGATTATGCATGTGTAGCAAAAAGTGTTTATATGTAAGTAGTGTTTATTTTAGAAGCTAAATTTAATTGGAAAATATATTTTTGAAAATATTTCAAAATCTAAATTAAACTTACTTCCTATTTGAATTCACAATCCCAATAAAAATGACAAAATGACTTTGTCATAGCACAACTTGTATTTCATCTCAATAAATAATACTATAGTTGGACTGAGAGGGTGCTGCTTATTCTAATTTCAGGCTGCCGCACGTTAACAACGAAAAGCTTTTGGAGTTGGCAAAATTGGATTTCAACATTGTCCAGTCCATCCACCAAGAAGAGATGAAGAATGTTACCAGGTAACTATCTAACTAACTAACAGTCCCTCATGGCATCATGGGGTATTATTGTACAGAATGATGAGAAATCTAAAACCATTTCAACTGTTATTTGTCCTGATCATGCTTGATTCTGCATGCACGTCACATCACATCACAGCTGGTTTAAAGATTCGGGTTTGCCTCTATTCACCTTTGCCCGCGAGAGGCCGCTGGAATTCTACTTCTTGATAGCGGCTGGAACATATGAGCCCCAGTATGCCAAATGCAGATTCCTCTTTACAAAAGTGGCGTGCTTGCAGACTGTTCTGGACGATATGTATGACACTTATGGAACCCTTGATGAATTGAAGCTATTCACTGAGGCTGTCAGAAGGTAGGCACTGGTCATCACATGATTGGATCACATTGAATTGCAGATCATTTTGTCTCTATTATGTCAATTCAACTAGGTTAGATGATTATACTGATAAATTTATGTTTTCAAATTTTGCTTCAGATGGGACCTCTCTTTTACAGAAAACCTTCCAGACTATATGAAACTATGTTACAAAATCTATTATGACATAGTTCACGAAGTGGCCTGGGAGGCAGAGAAGGAACAGGGCCGTGAATTGGTTAGCTTTTTCAGAAAAGGAGTAAGTAATATTGAATTTGATTAGTTAGTAGAAAATAAATAAATAAATATATGTAGTTATTTTTATTTAAATTTTAAATTTTGGGAATATTTGAGAATTTCAAATAAAGATAGTAGTTAGTAACAAGTACAAATGTATATTTGAGAATCTCAAGATAGTAGCAAATTTCACTACTATCCATCAAATTTTAGAATATTCTTAAAATCTACAATCAAAATAAGTTCGACAAAAACAATACTTTGGCTAAATTTTTGATATTAATATCTAGATCCATTGACATTGATGTTGATTAGTGTGAGGATTATCTTCTGGGTTATTATGAAGAAGCAGAATGGTTAGCAACTGAGTATGTGCCGAGCTTGGAGGAGTACATAAAGAATGGAATCACTTCTATCGGCCAACGTATTCTTCTGTTGAGTGGAGTATTGATAATGGATGGGCAACTCCTGTCGCAAGAGGCATTGGAGAAAGTAGATTATCCAGGGAGACGTGTTTTGACAGAGCTGAATTCCCTCATTTCTCGCCTGGCGGACGACACAAAGACATATAAAGCGGAGAAGGCTCGTGGAGAATTGGCATCTAGCATTGAATGTTACATGAAAGATCATCCGGAATGTACAGAGGAAGAGGCTCTGAATCACATCTATGGCATTCTCGAGCTGGCAGTGAAGGAATTGACGAGGGAGTTTCTGAAGCCCGGCAACGACGACGTGCCATTGGCGTGCAAGAAGATGTTTTTTGAAGAAACGAGAGTGACAATGGTGATCTTCAAGGATGGAGATGGTTTCGGTGTGTCCAAATGGGAAGTGAAGGATAATATCAAAGAGTGTCTTATTGATCCCATCCCACTTTGATGTGATCTCACTTTTACTCAAAATAATAATAATCAAAATAAATGTTATCAAATATAATAGTCAAGTTGACTTTATAGTTTCATAATATATATATATATATATATATATATATAAAAGGGGAAGGGAATGAAGTGAATTAAGGTGCTTATGTTGTTCAAAGATAGGGGAAGGGAATGAAGTGAATTAGGGTGGTTATGTTGTTCAAAGATTGAGGAAATTTTTTATGTTGAAAATGAATATTTCAAAACATCTTTTAGTGCGAATACATGTGAATGCAAATATGATGAAAGGATGTGACACATATGAAGATTTCAAAATATCTTTCAGTTTGGGTACATGTGAAAGTAAATATGATGAGTCAACCCCAATTAATGTTTCTAATGGAGCTTTCAAGATCAATTCAATGTTGATACATAAAGAGAATCTTCAAAAGACTATTGGTGTAGAGGTAAAGAGAGGGTCATTATGTATTATGATATTCATGTGGGTCATTGGTACAATTCAAGTTAAAAACTATTGATTCAAATGAGCTCCAAAATCCAAGGTGTTTGAAAGGAGTCATCGCATGAACAATTTGTAGTAGCAATGAGTCATTGATTCCCAATGACAAGTTATAAAAAATGGAGTTGTATCCAAAGTGTGTATGAAATTCATCTATACCTTTCAATTGTCATGACTATTGAAACACAACCCATGAAATTCACCTATACCATTCAATTGCCGTGACTATTGAAGCACCAAACCTCATGACTATTTTCTATCTAATTTCTCTTTGTAATCAATATATCATTGCAATTTCATTTAAAATATTCTAGACATTAACAATTGAATAGTTGAATAGTTTATTGCCTCTTCTATTTGGGTTATATAAGTATGAAGATATGATGAAAAGAAATGTTAGAGAAAGCAAACATAATGTGAAAAATAAAAAACACTAGCATAATAAAGCATCCAAACCTAACTTATTCAAAGAATGTATTGGAAATTACTAATATTTATACACTTTAACATAGAATTATAATTTTTTAGTAATACATTTTGAAACATTTTTTTAGAGTCTAATATGTTAATAAGAAATTGACACAATACATTTTTTTTAAAACTACATTATCTTTATGAAGAAAATGTATTTTAAATTTACCCAAAAACCATTTCTTTGTCATCTTTGAGAAAAATTATCCTTGCAAAAGTTAATTAGCATTTTGCAATTCCAAAAAAAAAAAAATTACAAAACTTTAAAGAAAAATTAATCAACAATATCTAAACTTAATTTATGAAACCTATGAAAAACAAAATTATATGTTTCTTAAAAGCAACTATAATACAATTTACAAAACTTTAAAGAAAAAACACTCAACAATATCTAAAGTTAATTTATGAAACCTATGAAAAACAAAATTATATGTTTCTTAAACTATATATATATATATATATCTTCAGTAATACAATAAATTTTGACATGAATATACAAATTTATTATTAAATTGGAAAAGCTTAAACTTGAATATTTTAAATATAAATTTCTAAATTTTAAATATTTTAATTAAAATTAGAATAAACATAATTTTAAAATTCTAATTAGGCCAATAGGCCTTTTCTTTGAATCAGTCGACCTTGGATTTTTGTCTACCTTTTTTTGTTTAAGCCCCACATTTGTACATCATATGACTATGACAGTTGTCCAAATACAGTTTCAGATATTTCTCCGTCCCTCTTCCTATTAAAGCTTTTGTTAGTTGTGTTTCTGCGCTTGTTAGGGTCGATCCTTGCACTTGGAAGTCCATTAGATGGTTGTGTCGATTCCACTATAGTAGATGAAAATGAAATGAAAAATTCATGGCTTCGGAAAGGTGTATATATATATATATATATATGCGCTCTCGGATGGAAAGTGAGAAAATGCAGCAGATATCTATCTGTGGGATCATAGAGTCATGGGTTGTTAGTAATCCTTTGGCTATTTCTTTAGTTCAACACTCGAGTTAGAATCGCAGTCGATGAGTTGTGTTTTGGACATTGCCTTCCAATGGAGTGGACTGAGACAATATCGAGAGTCCAATGTATTTCAGAGAGCGACATTGAATTCTTTTCTTCCGGGTATTCAGATAGCGACATCGAAAGAAAAACTTCTCATGGCCATATGTGAGGTGTCGATATAGTTCTTTCGCCTACCCGTTGGGGGAGAAGAAGAAGCACTCTAGTGGTCCTCACATTTACGTTGAATATGGTAGTCAGAGTGGTGTGTAGGAAGAAGCCACTCTCAACTGGGCGGATTACTATTATCACAACTATTTGCCTCTATGCATAAGAGAGGAGCACATATGGCCATCTAAACTGGAGGAAAATAGGTGATGTAAGAAAAATATTTTCAATGTTGCATTTTTATTCCTTATTTGTAGTCAAAATTACAGTTCCACTATTCTATATGGAGTCAATGTTGCATTTACATACTTCATTATGGGTTCTATATAGTTCAGTTACCGTTTTCCAAATTGTGAGTGTGGAAGTGATGTTTATAGGCTGGTTGCAACATGAAACAACAAGTTATCTTTTTTCTAATTTGTATTTTCAAACTCAGTAAGTCTCTAGATTTGCTGAAACCATAGCCCAACTAGCAGATTGAACCTATTCCTCATCCTCTAAGATTTTGGTAGACTTTCCCTGGAATACTCTTAATCCAAGCTACTATGCTCATACAAAATTCCTCCTCGAATGTTGTCCAAGGTATGAAATTAATATTTAGTTTTTCTTATTTGAGGACAACTATCCTTATGGTCCTAGTCTATGCTAAAGCTCAAGCTATCAATCCCCTTTAAAGATGACAAGAATACTTTATTAAAAATGAGACCCATCCTTATCTCGTTTACCGAGTACTGAGAAGTTAAGGATTTGTCTCACTCAAACCCACTCATAATTTTACAAAAGGTCTGTATTTTCAAGTGGTATTGTTTAAATTTTTAAGTTGAGTAGTACAAATAGAGTGAAAACTTCGTCCAATTGTATTTTTGGAATTTCCATAAAATTTTAGAAGCCATGTTTTATCACGAGATCTATTAAATACCTATGGATATAAACTATAATTGGAATTGGTATAAAATTTTAAACGCCATTTTTTACCTCCACATATATTAAATACCTTTGGATCTAGACTGTAAGAGTATCTGGAAAATGGCTTTTCTTGTTGCAAAATATGTTATCCATGTATCAAATTTAGAATTTTATCCCAAACTCACATTCTGTATCAAATTCTATCCAATTTTCTATAAAAATATGAGTAAAATCTACCATCCATCTAAGAAATTTATTATATCTATTAATCTAAGTAGATACAAACATGGATGTTATATAATCCCTCCAGTAAATTTTAAGCTGTTCTAAGTAGATTTTCTTAATACATCATGTTTAATAGATGGATTTTTATAATATGTTACTGTTATCAGGATTGAAGTCTCGATTTGAGAAAACACAAAATATTTAGTGGAATAATGTCCCTTGAGATTGATAGAGACAATCAATTGATTTTACACCAAAGATATTATTATTGGCTAATGTAGGCAGGTTTATGCTGAAATTTAATATTATCGAATTCATGGTAATGATAAGGTTCTAATCGATATGATGTTAATCTCTAGGTAGGTTTATGCTGAAATTTAATATTATTGAATTCATGGTATGATAAGGTTCTAATCGATATGATGTTAATGACACAAGGAGTTTTATTTATGATGACATTAATTTGTTTCTTCATGTTTCTATGAATGGCATTCCAGAGACTGCTAACTTGAGGGGAGTTCATAAAGAGATTATTAGGTAAAGCTTGCTTAGGCTTCCAGGCAGGTGTTCGTCAGTGTGGATCTGTCAACTGTTATGCATGACTTTGATAAATAGAGTTTTTCACCTTAAATAAAAGCTTCGGGCTTTTCATATTTGTGATTAAAGATATACACTTTTGCACAACATCTTGAACCATATTTTTCAAAATTTTAATCAATTCTGGTTTTTATGAATGGTAGGCATCATAAAGAGAGTACAAAAAATCCAACGAAGCAAATTGAGAACAAACATGCTGAATAAGAAGTGGAAGGAGATACATACACAGTTACACTTCAACTTACGTGGGGTAGTTCCGCAAAGAATGATATCCTTGTTAAAACCGTTGCTTGTTGGGGAGAAGCCACTATAGCTTTATTTCATAATGATTGATTTTCTTTTGATATGTATAATCTACTGCTTTGCTAGAAGTTTGGTAAAACATAGGTTACGGGATAGTCAGTTTGTAGTTACTATATTGGTAACAAAGAGGTCAACATGTTTGCCCCGTTGATTCCTATTTGGGTAACATGTTTAATATATGGGGTTGTCATTGCACAATGTTCTAATTTTTTCACAAAAACAAGGTAACACTTGTATGGATATAAAATTTATTGGACATATTGAGATCCTTGTTTCATAGCTTTAAGAATTCTTGTGCTTTTGCTTGTGCTTGTGTATGACTGGATCTTTGTTCCACTAGCCAAAAAGTTTACAGGTCTCGAGCATGGCCTTACGGTGCTCCAAAGGGTAAGGTTTGGAATATTTGTTTTTGTTATTGCCATGGTAGTTGCACTCAAAAGACTTAAAGAAACAAAGGATAATGATTTAGTATACCTTCCCATGCAATAATTCCAATGACCATATTTTGGTTTCTTCCATAATACGTTCTTTATGGCATACCAAAGGTCTTTGCAATGGTGGGAATTCAAGAATAGTTTTATGATCTGATGCTCAATAGAATGAGAAGCTTGGGTACTCTAGTGTTGTTTAGTGTGCTTCAAATTGGTATAATCTTGAGTGGCATTTTTATATCCATTTTTGATGAGATCGTCAATAGGAGAAAATAAGGAATTTGGTTGCAAGACAATCTGAACATAGCTCATTTGGACTACTTTTATCGATTTCTCACTGCACTTAGTGCACTCAATGTCTGCATAAACGTCTATTTTTCCAGTTGTCGTAATGGTACAAAATCAGAAGAGAGGATTTTCGGTTATAATAAGGTGGTCATTTAATCAATGGTATCTCCTACCTCATGAACTCTGATGGAATTATCACTTTCCATGAAACTATTGTTAATATGCATTGTTTGTAACAAAAAACTATGCATATTGTTTATATGAGAATAAATTTTATTAATATTTTACAAGATAAACATTTGTTATCTTGTTTATGTAGCCATATTAATTTATTTTCTTTGTCATGTTAGTTTGGGTTTTGAGTTAGCAAATCCCGGTTACAAAATTCCCTGAAGCGAAGTAAATTCAAATCTCCAATTGAAGTATCAATGGAGAACAATAATAATAATATTCAGGGTATCAACATGAAATGAAACAACAGTGGTTAACAGCAACATCAGACTATAAGAACACAGGAAATAAATAAAATGAATTCAACCATAGAGATTTTTTATTTATCCATAGAATCATAACTGAAAGGACAACCACATAAGACATAAAAAAATTGCACAGTACAAATGCACAAAGACACAAACTATTTATACTTAGATGGTCAATTTCGCCATCACACTAATTTTCATACCAATAATAACAATTCTGATCATATTCATCACACTAATTCTCATGCAAACTCAAGTATTCCTCCTGGTTTCACTAGACATTGTACGAAAACTCCTAACATGTGCCATTATGTTCATGGTGAGAGGCACAATGTGATTGGCTTGCATATTTCACATCCTTTAGCATTTCATAGAGACAATATTTGGGCCATGCCACAGATTAACAGAGAAAATAAACTTTGTAATTCATATAAAAATCACCATCAATTGCATGAACACATTAATATGTTGGCCTCAAACATGTACTTCAAATGCCCCAGTGGATTGTTTGATCGACCTGCCTCAAATCATCGTCAAGAAGATAAACTATTCTCTTCCTAGGACACCTTCGGCATTATCTCCAAAGGAAAAGTACAGGTCTCGAACTTAAGAATAAACAAAATGCATCAAAAAGGAGTGGATAATCATGAAGAAGAATGTTCAACTAATGACCAAAATGAAAAAAAAGTTGTGGATCCTTGGTTACTTTTTACATAATATTTCATAACATGGGATCGCCCATTGAGATGGGTTGTGGGCAATTTTATCATATTTATATATAAGTACGATTATCTCTTTTTTTTCATTTCAACAACTTTATTTCCCTCTATTAACTTTCTAATAGGGATTTTAACTCACTTTACTGAAGGGTTTCACACTATTGCTGCGTTTTCTTTAGACACAATCAAATTTTATCATGGAAGATGAGGTCTGAATGTTATAGCCTATAAAATTACCTATTAGAATTAGTGAAGTAGGTACTCAGAGGAATTATTTGGCGATGATGATTGATCTTTAATCTCAATTTCACTATTAGTTTTCCCCATCTAAATGTTTATAGCTTGTGTGAAGAAAGATCACACGCTCTGAGAAAAATGTTAAATTTTGTAGAATTTTCCAGTTTGCATATGAAGAGAAATTTCTGCAGCTTGAACACGAATGTAAAACATTAAGAGGAACAAATGTTTATGAATTGATTTTTTATAACGATGCTCTTAAACCTCATTTGAATTTTCTCTAGGTGTCTATTCAACTACGTAGAAATTTAATACAAAATGCATGTATATCCTGGATTCTCCTGATCTAACAATATGCTACTGTTAAATACATAATCGCTTCTACAAATATTTACGGAATTTAAAACACAATCGCCAATCACAATATCATGAAGATAGATCAATCACACATAACAAGCGTATAATTTACCGAGAAAGATTATAGTTAAAACCCTACTATCTTTCTATTTTGTATTATATCATGGACTATGGAACAATTACATACAAAACATCTGAATCACAGCTCTTTCTACATGATGTCAACCTATTCACACCGTTTTACACAAAATTTCCAAGTCTCTCGTAGCCAATTTACTATCTCCAGACAACTTGCCTCCGCTGCACAATCCCAACTGATAGCAATCCTTGAATGAGTGGAATCCTACTTACCTTGACTGCGCAATCCTCATGGGCACATACAATGTGTGTATGTGAGTTGGATGCAAAAGTGTCCAGATAATGTCAGTTAACCCGATAAGCCTACTTCCTCACCTAGACCTCAACCTGGGCCTCCACCTGATCTGACACATGCGCATAATAATAGTTACATTTAGTTGCAAAATATATTTGATCGATTTTGTGTAATTAATTAAAAATTTTAAATTCACTATTCTCACCATGGCCCCAACAGAATTATTAAATCGAGTTTAACTCACTTAACTCAGTTAAACTACTTTTACAACTTGATAATCGTATTCCAACTCTGTTACAACTCGAATCACTCAGTTACAACTAAATTCAACCTGCATGTCCCACCAACCAACTACTTAACTCGAAATTCACTTAGCTAACTTATTTTCCACTTCAATTAACTATTTCCAAGTCCACATTGAGAATAGATTATAGTTTTCCATTTTCCAACTATTACCAAATGATACACATGTATATGCATTCATAACATAACCTTGCAAATAGAACTTACAAATACATATCTATACATCCACCTAAAAATAGCTCGAGGCTCTATCCTAGTGTAGGTGCTTAATTTTCACTAGGATCTTCTTGTTCAATATCAACAATCCTCGTCAACAAGACAGGGATTATCCTTCACCCCAATCTTGTCTCTATGGTATTTGAATTTTCTCTTGGTGAGCGCCTTCGTCAGAATATCTGCATCCTGATCTTCCATGGGAATGTACTGTAGCAACATGATCCTTCTCTACACAAAATATCTGAGATGATGGTACTAGATATCTATATGCTTGCACCTATCATGAAACATAGGATTAATCGAGAGTTTAAT